>JARHVA010000372.1:5325000-5552500 GCA_037957365.1 Torreya grandis | reverse complement strand
ACTATCCTCAACTATACCAAGTCACTACCTTAAGACAATTAATGACCAAGTAATCAGGTCAAAATCCAAAATACACCTTAGCAAAGCTGTGCAAGCATCCAAACCAGTGTATATAGGTACATATCAAGGATGTTTCAACACCTAAATTGCATTCAATGACTCAATTTCACAAAATTCAGTCAAAAATCCTCCCTCGTTATCTTGACATTCTCCCTCATGGAATTGACATTTCTTGCCTTCAGTGTGGTGTTACAAGTCACATGTTGCACATATCCACTTGTCACATTCATGCTTCCTGTGACCTCATTATATTTCTTCATATCTTATGCAAGACTAAGTTTGTTATGAACTTGTTTAATCAATTAATTACCCAAGTTATTAATTATTAGGTTGTTTGTTTAGCTGATGACTAAGTTGGACACTCCATCATTATGATTCGAGATAAACTCAGACATTATTGTGACAATGTCATATACATAGGCACTCATTAAGGTATGTATATTTACTTATAATTTTGAATTGTAATTTAGTACTTTTTAAAAATATTTGTACTATATACTTTGGAAAATATAAATTATATGCACAAATGTATTATTTATGCAGGGTTATCATATAACATTTGATAGATCAATTCGGATGAATAATGAGATAGCTCATCATGTTTCTTCATCATTTGACATGCCTATTTATGCAACTGAACTTGACACTAACCTAGTTGAGCGTCAATGGAAAATTGAGGAGGACCATGAGATTGCGATAAGTGCATGTTTAAATGATTTTTTTACTATAGTTTAAAACATGAGTTTCTTAACTTGGTTTCATGTATACTTGTTAATTTTATAATAATTTTTGTATTTGAATAGGTTTGGCTGTAAATGAGATATGAACATAGTACCTACAGTCAAACTTTGGAACAATCTAAGGCATTTGAAATATCTCCATCTACAATCAGGGCATCCTAAGGAGAGTCTTCTTTTAAGAAGGCAAAAAGAGGGAAACTATTTGATGATTAGGATATTGTCGATGATGTAATTTTTTGTATGCTTATATGTAAATGTGTGAATTTTTGGCATTGTACATGTGTCTATGATGTATTCACCCAACATTAGATACTATATTGTTAGACATGATGTAATTTTTTGTATGCCTATATGGCAATGCATATATTATTGACATTGTATGTCTATATATGGCATTTGTACATGGCATTCTTATTTTGTACATGAATATTTAAGAAAACCAATGAAGTAAATTTTGTTTGAATCACTTGTGTTTAGAGTATTATGAATGATCAGTTTTGAAGTATTCTTAGGATAATGTTGCAAATCAGACCCTCATAAGAAATAAAGAATATTAGTGATTGCATTTGAATTATGTTTATATGATAATGTAGAGTTATGGAGGATAAGTCTAAAAAAACATTAGTAGTTGGTTCTAAACCCAATTGATCAAATTCACTTGCTATGGTTTGATTTGAACCTTCTTTCACAAGCTAGCTCCTCTTTTGACTCTTTGGGCTTAATTTAGCTTCTTACACCTAGTACTTATTCCTTGTAATCTTAGTAACACCTACTTGATATCATTGACCTCTATCCATGCAATCACAACACATCCTTTACCTCATTCCATTCATGTCTCATTCACAAACTTCCTCTCAATCTCTTTCTAGTTTCTTCCTAGGCACTTTCTTTGGGTCTCAATGACCAAATATTGGTCTATGTTTCAAGAGCTCAAACTATTTTCACATATGGTCTTAGATGATCATAACATACCTGGTAATAACCCCCTTTAATTACTCAAACAATCTTTGACTCTAATTCCACACCTTATGGACACAGTGCTCTCTCAAGGCTTGTAACCCTTTTTAACTATATTTTACCTTGTACAAAAAAATTATGACTGCTCAAGAGATTATAATGGAATTTATAGGTACACTCTATCCTTTTCCATGTCTATGTCAAATTTCATATCCCAACTCCACCTCTAACTATCACTTCCTTCATTAGCCTACCCTCATTTAGGCCTAATTAACCATATTCCAAACCCTTAGTCCTAGAATACGTACATAGTTGATTCATAAACAAGCACTGACCCCATCTTATAAAATGTTTATAAATGGATCCCTATAATAAATTTAAAAATTCCAATATAATACTCCATTAAATCATTTGGAAAATACTAATGTGAATTAATAAGCACAATATGTAAAGAAGTTGATTACAAAGTTTGGTGAATTGCCTATGTATCCAGGTTATTTCAAACCATTCCAATAATTAAAATATTAAAATTAAATAAATTAACCCTTATAATCATTAATTGAAACATAAAACTTGAAAATAATGTACTCTTAGACCTTTGAAAGACTCTGATAATGATTAACAAATTGTCCTCCAGCTTCCTGAAGCACTTGTATGAACTCTCCCTTAGTTCTCCATCAAAAGTGATTGAAATGGATTCCAAAATGATGGAAAATGAACTCCAAAATAGAGAGTAATAAAACTATTAGGATCATCTTTGATTTTGGCTCTTAGCTCTATCTCTCACTCTTAGATCTGGCTCTCGACTCTTAGCTCTCAACTCTGGCTCTCGGCTCTTAGCTTCTGACTTCTCTGAGCTTCTAAATGAATTCACTTAACTGAAATTCTAATGATTTATAAATAACCCCTCACCTTTTTATATACTTATTAGGGTATACAAATAGTGGGATCAACCATTATCCCCTTTCCCATATTAATGAGATTAACATTTATCTCCACCTTTTTTTTATGGGATTGAATAATATCCCATTCCACCATGTTTTATGGGATTTATATTATCCCTTTATATTTAAAATGGGGTGATAATTATTCCCCAATTTTTTATGGACTACGTTTATCCCCATTTACTAAGGTGGGATTTACAAATATTAAAGACTTGGGTCGAGCCATATTACCACGTCACTTTATTGCCACATCATCATTTTTATCGAGTTTGATTGGTCATAACTTGCACATACAGACTCCATTTTTTTAACCTTAAAATGCATTAGAAATCTTTATACCATAAAAATAGTTCAAAAACATTCCATGACCATCAAATTTTCTAGTTTGACCATATTTAATCACGTGTTGACCAAACTTTGACCAATGATAACTAGAGCATACAATATCCATTTTTTGCATTCCAATAGTTGATGTAAATCTCTTGATTATCTATACATAATGGACCACATTTAAATAAAACTAGGGAACATCTAAAAATATCCTCCGAATCACACCTCCCCACTGAGAAGGCTTTTTATCCATAAAAAGCTATTTTTCACCCATAAATGTTGCTAATCATCTTCCTGCATCTCACAAACACACAAGATCCATATAAATAACATTATGGATTAAATTACTAAAAATTGTTAATTAAATTAATCATAAAAAATCAATGAGTAAAAATTAGACAATTATTCACTAGAATAGACAAATGTCCCTTGATACTCTATGATGTTGTCAATCTTTGCAAATAGTTGTGAACACAGTGATCTATCACTGCCATCACAAACAATCGACCAGTTTAAAAAAATAGACACTTGTTCACCCAAAGAGGCAAGTGTTCAAATGATACTCTATGATAAGGCCAACCACTGTAACTGTAAAATTTCACTAAACTTGATCAATCTAAATTAAATAACTTTAAATGCCAAACATAAGCGAGTGTCTATTGACCCTATGAAACTACAAAAATGATCCATAAAAAAGCATTTACCCCATTCTATAAATTTTTTACAAATGGATCCTTATAAGCAATTTAAAAATGAGGATATGATCCTTTGTTAAATCAACTAGAAAATGCTAATTCAAATTAACAAGCACACTATGCAAAGAAGTTGATTATGGAGTTCAAAAAATTACCTACGTCTCTAGGTTATTTCAAACCATTCCACTAATTAAAATATTTTAAGTACATAAATTAACCCTTAAAATAATTAATGGAAATATAAAATCTACAAATAATGTGCTCTCAAACCTTCGAAGGACTTTTAAAATGATCAACAAACTATCCTCCACCTTCTTGAAGCACTTGCATGGATGTCTCCCTTAGTTCTCCATCAAAAGCAGCTGAAATGGATTCCAAAATGATGGAAAATGAACTCCAAAATAAATAATAATAACACCATTAGGAGCATCTCTATGTTTTGTCTCTCAGCTCGTGACTCTCAGCTCTTGCTCTTATCTTTGACTCTCAGCTCTCAGTTTTGGCTCTCAACTCTGGATCTTGGCTTCTCTGAGCTTCTAAATGAATTCAATTAATTACAATCCCAATTCCAATGATTTTAAATTCTCCTCTAACCCCTTTATATACTTATTATGGATCCATTTCCATGATTGGGATGATTATCCAAAATCCTATTTGATAATTATGATAATTATCCATTTAAAAATTCATGCGATGTAATTATCTATTCAATTAAAAATATGGGGTGATAATTATTCCCCAGTGTTTGATGGTTTATGTTTATCCCCCTTTACCAAGGTAGGATTTAAAAATATTAAAGGCATGATTATTTTTCTCCCAAAATGAAGAGGGATCGAGGCAATTTTTTTGGCATTTTTTAGGTTTAAGCGCTTGAGTTTTGGTGATTATGGTTTATCCCATATACATGGGATTTAATAAGTAAACTTAGCATTTTGATAAGGATTTTCCACCTTTTGTGTGGCTTTAAATACATGCCATATCCCACATTCATGGGAGTGAGGATATACATAAGTTTTTTTAATAAAATCCCATGGTGCCATGGGATAATCCTTCCCATGACATTTTATGGGAAACGTTGAATCTGTCTTCCTCCATGTAGCCTTGGCCAATGGTATTAGGATATGTATGGGAGTGAAATTTTTCAATAATTTATTGACTCAAATTATGTCATGTGTGATTTTTTAGTTTTCATGCAATGTCACTTTATTGCCACATCATCATTTTTATCAGGTTTGACCATAACTTTAATTGGCCATAACTTTCACATACAGACTCAGAATTGGTCTGTTAAAAATGTGTCAAAAATATTGTAGTGAGATATACACCATGGAACTGATTTATTAATGTTTCAAGACCATAATTTTTTATAGCTTGACCAGCTTTGACCACCTATTGACTAAACTTTGACCAATGATAACTAGTGCATACAATGTCCATTTTTTGCATTCCAATAGTGATGGAAAGATATTGATTATCTATACATAATGGATCACATTTAAATAAAATAAAGGAACATCTAAAAATATCCTCCAGATCATGCCTCCCCATTGAGAAGGCTTTTTATCCACAAAAAGCTATTTTCACCCACAAGTGTTACTAATCATCCCTTGCATCTCATAAACACACAAAATCCATAGAAATAACATTATGGGTTAAATTACTATAATTTTTTTATTAACTTAATCACAAAAAAATGATCAATAAAAATTAGACAATTATTCACCAGAATAGACAACTGTCCCTTGATACTCTATGATGTTGCCAATCTCTACAAACAACTATGAACCTAATGATCTATCACTGCAATCACAAACAATAGATTAGTTTTTAAAAATAGAAAATTGTTCACCCCAAGAGGCAAGTGTTCAAATGATACTCTTTGATAAGGCCAATCATTGTAACTACAAAATTTTACTAAACTAGATCAATATGAATTAGACAACTTTAAATGCCAAACATAAGCGAGTGTCCATTGACCTTATGAAACTACAGAATTCTAGGAATAAGAATAATGCCATTATCTTCCTATGGAGTGATAACATTCCTAAAATGACTCCTCTATTGTCGCATGACCTCAAATAGTCTCTATATAGAATTGGGAACTCAAAATATGTGTCAGATGACCTCCTCTCCTCCACAACCTCAATGAGCCTCTACATAAAAATGGAGAATCAATCATCTCCATTAATGTCCTCTTCTGATACATAGTCTCAATGAGCCTCTACATATAAATGGAAAATTAGACACCTCCATCAACGTCCTCTTCTATTGCGTGGCCTCAATGAGCTTCTACACAAAAAATTGAGAATTGGCATATAATGATCTCTATTACATGGCCTTAAAGAGCCTCTACATATAGTTAATATTTTTAGCACTTCTATTAATGTCCTCCTCTATTTCATGACCTTAAAGAGCCTCTACATATAATTACATGTGGAAAATGCCTCCAAATGGTGTCTATAAGCTTAGAAGGCTTATATAAATGATCACCAAAAACTAACCCTAAAAAAGCCAGTGAAGGTAAAGTATCTACACAAATGTCACATCCTCAATCGGTGAAACTACCAATAACTATAAAAGATCACCAAGTGTAACTTGTATTTCATTTTGTTAGTGTAATAGACATGTTGATCATGCCCCATACAACCTACATATACTATTGTCAAATCAAAATGGAATCTATCTACCATAAATGTGAGAAGATGATCTGAGTATGATAGACCTGCCACTCAAATTTTCCCTACAAGTAACTCCACACAAAATAAATTACCCTCTTTAATGGGTCTTATAATTCATGTATAGCTAGATTAAAAATAATGCTCATATGGGTCTTTCGACTAATGTGCAACAAAATAGTAGATATATACCAAAACATTGCCCATATGGGTCTTACTCATGCATTCTACCTAACACATTATTCTACTAGTTTTATTAAAAATATGAGCATAAAAGATGGAAAAACCAAAAATTCTCAAAAAGCCTTTTTTAATAAGTTAAAATCTATCTATGCCAAAATTTTATTACAACTTCAGATTCCTTACTAGCAATCGAATCCTTGATGTAGGCTAGTTCCCTCAATGGTCACCCTATGGATCATTAGATGATCTCTTATGCAAATCATCATCTAAATCAAGTTCATGATGGTCTCTTGGTGTATATGATTCTGAAGTATCACTAGAATAGCCATGACAAGGTTGAGTAACATGCCCTATCTTAAATTAAACTATCCATCCATGATCTAGATGAAGCTCTATATCGTCTCCATCATCCGTCACAAATTCCTATCGAGTCATGAGATATAAGTTCCCTAAGAAAACCTCATCCATTTCAAAATAAATGAAATCAAGGGTAAATATGTCTGAGAATCATCTACTGACCACAAATCTTAAGGTACAAAATCATGTTGCCATACCTTGGATAGTGTTATCTTGCATACCAACTATCTTAGCATGAGGCATTGGAAAAGTTGGCAAGATAATTTGGTGTACCACATAAAATGTCACATAGGTCACACCAATTGACCAATCAAAATATGAGTCTAATAAGACATCTCTTCAATTTGGTCCTAAATAGCCTATACTTCTATGTCAATACACAAATAAAAGCTTACTAACACATGCAAAAAAACTGTTAGTAACTGACAAGAATCACTATAATACCAAAAATGATCTATAAACAAGTATCAACCCCATGCTATAATTTTTTTAAAAATTGATCCCTAAAACAAATAAAAAATGCTGATATAATACTTTGTTAAATCAATTGGAAAATGTTAATGTGAGTTAACAAGCACACTATGTAAAGAACTTGATTATGGAGTTCAACAAATTGCCTACGTCTTTGGGTTCTTTTGAATAATTTCACTAATTAAAATATTGAAAAAACATCAGTTAACCCTTACAATCATTAATGGAAATATAAAACCTACAAATAATGTGCTCTTAGACCTTTGAAGGACTCTGACAATGATCAAAAAATTGTCCTCCACCTTCCCAAAGCACTTGCATGGACGTCTCCCTTAGTTATCCATCAAAAGAGACTAAAATGGCTTACAAAATAATAGAAAATGAACTCCAAAAGAGATAATAATAACACCATTAGGAGCATCTCTGAGTTCTTTCTCTCGGCTCTCGACTCTCAGCACTAGCTCTTAGCTCTGGATCTCAGATTTTAACTATGGCTCTCGGCTGTAGTTCTCAGCTCTTAACTCTTAGCTCTTGGCTTCTCTGAGCTTATAAATAAATTCACTTAATTCCAATTCCAATTCCACTGATTTGAAATGCTGATATGACCCATTTATATACTTGTTATAGGTCCACATTTTATGATTGGGATGATTATCCAAAATCCTATTTGATAATTATGATAATTATCTCTTTAGAAATTTGTGCTATGTAATTATCCATTCAATTAAGTATATGGGGTGATAATTATTCCCCAATGTTTGATGGTTTATGTTTATCCCCATTTAATAAGGTGGGATTTACAAATATTAAAGGCATTATTATTTTTCTTCCAAAATGGAGAGGGGTCAAGCCATTTGTTTTGGCATTTTTAAGGTTTAAGTGCTTAAGTTTGGGCACTTATGGTTTATCCCATATACATGGGATTTAAAAAGTAAAATTAGCCTTTTGATAAGGATTTTTTGACTTTTGTGTGGCTTTAAATCCATGCCATATTCCACATTCATGGGATTAAATGTATACATAATGTTTTTAAATTAAATCCCATGGTGCCACATGATAATCCTTCCCATGACCTTTTATGGGAAATTTTGAATCTGTCTTCTTCCACGTAGCCTTGGACAATGTTATTGGGATATGTACGAGAGTTCCATTTTTCAATCATTGATTGACTCACATTATGTCATGTGTCATTTCTTACTTTTCGTGCCACATCACTTTATTTTCATGTCATCATTTTTATTGGGTTTGACCATAACTTTGACTGGCCATAACTTTCACATACAAATTTAGAATTGGTCCATTCAAAATGTATCATAGATATTGTAGTGAGATCTATGCCATGAAACTGATTTATGAATATTTTAAGACCATAAATTTTATAGTTTGACCATATTTGACCACATATTGACTAATGATAATTAGAGCATATGATGTCCATTTTTGCATTCCAATAGTTGATGGAAAGCTCTTGATTATCTATTCATAATGGACCATGTTTAAATAAAATTAAGTAACATCTAGAAAATATCCTCTAGATCAACATCCATACAATCTTAGGTTAAACCTTTTCATTCACCTTATACATGTATATGGGAGCAAGATTACAAAGTTTCATTAAATTATCATGGTTAAATATCTCAAAAATGTCTAGGGTTTCTTATATATTGTACATACTCTCCAAATGAACAATTTGACCTTCCCACTAATATTATTTTCTTTAAAAAATCCTCATGACATCTAAAACATCTCATAACACCTTTCCAATGATAAAAAAACTAACTTTTCCTTTATGCCTTTGAGAGTACCTGTGGGGATTCGAGCCTACCTATGGGGATTGCATGAAGTTTGGAGTGTAAACACACTTAAAATGTTTTTAATATGTTTTAAAACATATTAACATACTTATAAAATACTTTTATAATATTTTAACCCTCAAATACACCTTAAAACTCCAAAAAGTATGTCCGCATGAATAATGACCATTATGAGACATAGAGGGGACTGTGACAAAACAAAGAGCACTTAAACTTTTAATACAACATTAAAAATATTATTTATGGTTATATTATGTCATTAATCTTAATCATACCAAGTTTTAAGTCATTTGGTTATGTACTTTATCTTGTAGACCCTTTTTACCATAATTTACCTTGAGTTGTATGTATGTTTCCTTCATGCCAAAACTTGTCTTTATTTAAAAAAATTCATGAAAAAAATGAATTTTATAATTTATATAGGATAAAATATGTTTCCAACATCATATTATATTGTTTTAAGACCTATCCAAGGCCTAAACTACTTCCTGACATCCTGAATTGAAAAATCTTTCAGAAATCTCTAATGGATGCCTTCTTGACTGCAAGAGGAGTGTGTCAAAAAAAATGAAATTTAACTCTTTGTATGACCTTTAGGATGACATTTTATGATTTTTTATATTATTTATACCGTTATTATCCAATTTTGTGCTTTGAATCAACATTTAGATGCCCTAAACTGACCAATTTCTCCAAGGCAGGCTCCAATGTTGATCATGATTTGACATAGGGTTGACTATACTAAAATAGTGAATATTTACCATTATAAAAAATATATTTATTTTTTTAATTATGTCATAATTATCCTCTTCACCAAATTTTGTGATTAGATCTAGCATATTTTAACCTGTAGGCCCATTTTGGAAAAAGCTAGTGACACATGTTTGCTTGGTCAAATTTCACAAATGAGTCATCATCATATTTTGCCTTGGTTTGTGTATTATCATGATTATTTTTTATCTAAAATTTTATGGAACCTCTCCTTTCATTATTACACCCTTCTTTTTTTATCTCACAATCTTCCATGTCACCTTGTACCTTCTCAAAAAACCTCATATGACTGCATGTCAATATTACCTAGAGATATATGCTATGATAAAAGGGATTATTTGGCCTAATTCACACCCATTTATCCCCATTATGACTTATACATCACTTTCAACCTTCCTCTAACATGTTTTGAGGGTATGACTACAGGTGTTCTTTGGAAACCTCTCCTAGCATGCTTGACTTTGTAGAAGCCCACCTCTCACCTTAGACACCACCATCCCACCTTGTAGAAGAATTAGGTGTTTAGGAACATTTATAAAATTTTAAAAGATCCCATTGATCCTAAATTATTATGTAACCTCAATGAAACACCATCATTGGAAAGAAAACCTTCATTTAATCTTTCTCCTTAGTTTGGAAAACTATGAGGTGTCTTTGATTCTTATATAACATGATGGTCTCTTTGATAAATTCAATAATATCCTAAAATTTTCTACACCATTTTAAAACACTTTTATTAACCCCTTTCAAGTTATCCAACTCACTCCAACATCCCATTTCACATATAAGTCTCATCTTGGGTTTCTAATTCTTGTAGCTCCTTTTTTGGACATTTCTCCTTGGTTTGACTAGTTTATGAACTCTCTTACAAATATGAGACCATTTATATATTTTTTACCCTTGGAACACATTAAAAAGCTTCATAAAAACCAACATAGGCAAATTACATGTGTTCCAATGATCGTGACATCCAATTCCACCCGAAAGTGCATTTTCACTACTATTTTAGAGCACAAAAACACTAACAAATGTTATCAAAGTTGAAGCTACGGTCCAATAACTTGATTTTTGATGATTTTTGGCTAAAAAATGGCACTACCAACATGTTCATTGGGGTGGATAACATTTAAGTCCAGGTTTTTAGCCTCCCATCTATCCTGATCGACAAACCCACCACTCATTCTAGGCTCAAAAATACCCTTCCCAATACAAAAAAGATGTTGATTTTTAGCCTAACTTTAAGCATGTATAAAACCAAAACTATAAATTATATGAAGGAGAAATAAAATCTCTCATATGTGTGGTCAATCCCTCTAATTTCATCCCAAATCTATTTTGAATCACCTCTAATATAAATCCATGGTAGAAGTTGCATTAACAGGGCCTAAAAAGCAACTTTTTGGTAGTGAAAAGACAACTTGTTAACCTCCAACTAGTAATTTTACCTCTAGGATTGGCAAGTGAAAATCCATCACTTATAAAATGTATATATAGGTTAATTACATGTGCTCCAATGACCATGATATCCAATTCCACCTACAAGTGTATTTTCACTACTATTCCAGAGCACAGAAATACTGATAATAAATGTTGTCAAAGTTGAAGCTATAGTCCAAGAACTCAATTTTTGGTGCTTGTTGGATGAAAAATGGATCTGAAAACATGTTCAAATGGGTGTATAACATCTATGACTAGGTTTTTGGCCTCCCATATGACCCAATCGATAAACCCACCACCTATTATGCGCTTAAGAACACCCTTCCCAATACAAGAAATATGTTGATTTTTAGTCTAACTTTAGGCATGAATAAAACCAAAACTATAAGTAATATAGAGGAACTATAAGATCCTTCTTATGCATGTAAAATATCTCTAATTTCACCTTTAATCTATTTTGAATACCTATATTAGTAATCCATGGAAAAAGTTGTAGTAACGGGTCCTAAAATGTAACTTTTTGGTAGTGAAGAGACAACATGTTGACCAATTAGTAATCTTGCCTCCGGGACTAGCAGGTGCAAATCAACCACTTCAAGCATGTATACATATGAAAATTACATGTTCTCCAATGAACATGACATATAATTATACCTGTAAGTACATTTTCACTACTATTTTAGAGCACAAAAATATTGACAATAAATGTTATCAAAGTTGAAGCTACGATCTAAAAACTCAATTTTAGATTCTTGTTGGCTGAAACCTAGCACTACCAACACATTAAGAGGGGTGGATAACATCTAATACTAGGTTCTTGACCTCCCATCTAGACTGATCAGCAAACCCACCACCCATTCTGGGGTCAAGAATGCCCTTCCCAATAGAAGAAAGATTATGATTTTTAACCTAATTGCAGGCATGCATAGAACCAAAACTATAATTTATATGGAGGAACCATAAGATCCCTCCTATGCATGGTAAATACCTCTAATTTCACCCTGAATCTAGTATGAAAAACCTCTAAGATCAATCCATGGTAGAAGTTGTAGTAATTGGTCCTAAAATGCAACTTTTTGGTAGTGAAGAGACAACTTATTGACCTCCAACTAGTAATTTTGCCTTCGGGACTGCCAAGTGCAAATACATCACTTCAAGAACATATACATAGTAAAATTACATGTTATCTCATGACCATGACATATGATTCCAACCTAAAGTGCATTTTCATTACTGTTCCAAAGCATGGAAACACTGACAATAAATATTGTCAAAATTGAAGCTATGGTCCAAGAACTCAATTTTTGGTGCTTGTTGCCTAAAAAATGGCACTACCAACACATCCTAAGGGGTATATAACATCCAAAACTATGTTTCTGGCCTCCCATATGGCCTAGTTAACTATCCCACCACCCATTTTGGGCTCAAGAATTCCCTTCCCAATATAAGAAAAATGCTGATTTTTAGCTTAACTTTAGGTATGCATAAAACCAAAACTATAAGTCATATGGAGGAAACATAAGATCATTCATATGTGTGGGAAATCCCTCTAATTTTACTCTACATCTATTTTAAATCAACTCTAAGAGAAATCCATGGTAGAAGTTATAATAATAGGTCCTAAAATGCATCTTTTTGGCAATGAAGAGACAACTTGTTGACCTCCAACTAGTAATTTTGCCTTCGGGACCGATAGGGGCAAATCCACTACTTTAAGAACATCTACATAGGCAAATTACATGTGTTCCAATGACTGTGGCATCCAATTTCACCCATAAGTGCATTTTCACTACTGTTTCAGAGCATGAAAACACTAACAACAAATGTGTTTGGAAGGCTACAAGGAAAAATAAACTTGTCATGAGCAATTATTCAGGAGCATGGAAATGCCAAGTACTTTAAGTAAGCTTCTCTTAGCTTCAATAATATGAAATTATTTACTAACAGTGCCAACCACACGAAGGTGGAAGCTAATTTGGCTCCACTACCCTATAAAAAAATGTTAGTAAGTAATTAAAGATTAAATTTATGCACGTACTACCCATAAAATCAAAAACATTTGGTGAAATTGATTACATCTACATTTTAAAAGTCAACATACCTATACATTTCAATCTAATTAACCACTTGGATTTATTCTAATCTTGATAGTATCAAGAATAGCTTCATGGTCTAACTCACAAAATTTCCATAGATTCTTGTTTCTTGGCCTCCCATGATATTTTTGCAATCGAATATTCATTACAAGAACCAAATTTGAATAGTGTATTATCTTCTTGTGAGTTTCAATGTTTTCAAACAACCATACATTTGAATTTTTTATAGGATGTCATCGAATCCAAGTTTTAGTGATTACCACAGACCCAGTGGAATAATCAATGTTTTCTCTATCTAAGATCGGGGAAGTCAATTTTTTCTTTCCATCTACACATCGACATAAGTAGTAATCAGTTCCCTTTTCATTATTCTCATATGTAATAACTATAAAAACATGGCCTACATCATAAAAAGCAATTTTTATTGACATTATAAAGATAGATTATGAGAATAAATAGTACATAAAAATTAATCTTCTACCTTGATGTACTAGATCGGATATATGGTCAAATTCATGTGATGATGTCATGTGTGTAAGTTTCAATATTGGTAGAACCTGATATGTGTTGATTGGAATTAGAGGTCTGAAACTCTAGTCATCCACCCACTCTCATGACTCACACTCATTCCAAACAAACTCCATGCATGTAGAATAAAAGCATTTCAAGTGTCATGTATGAATAGTCCAAGAACCTTCATTTGAGCTACGAAATGAGTGGAGGTCACTTGAACCTGTTAGAGTCATACAATCCTTATAGTTTGCCAAGTCCTTTTTTTCCATTAACCAAAAATGTCTATGATTAATAGAATGTTGCTTAATCACCATGACATATGTTCTCATTGTAACATTCAACCATAGTTTTTGCATCAATGAAATTAACAACATTGTCAAATTTTAACTCCTCCCTTGCAATGACTCTTTTTACACATGCTCCAGTGCCATCATGCTCCCTTTTTCCATGGCTAACCTTAGTGAAACTCCAAATATGTTCTACATTAGTGGTAACGTGCATCTTACTCAACCAATAAAACATTTGTGCATTCTTGAATTACAATGTGTAATTGTCTAACCAAATGTAAT
Source organism: Torreya grandis (assembly GCA_037957365.1). Lineage (NCBI taxonomy): Eukaryota > Viridiplantae > Streptophyta > Pinopsida > Cupressales > Taxaceae > Torreya > Torreya grandis. The sequence goes on along the minus strand of JARHVA010000372.1, from coordinate 5,537,888 downwards.
GTTGTTTGAAAATAATGTTCCTTTGAGTCAACTATCCATATAACTTATCAAAACAACCTTACACATACTCCATACAATGTGATCAAACATCATTGATATAAAAATGGTACTCCCTTAATATTTTTTGATATTCCTCTTTACTATCAGATGCATGCATGAATGTTATATTCATGAATATGATAATTTATGTTGAGTTGTAATACTATGATTGAACTTCCATTTGTTTTTTGAATGTGCAATTTTTAGTGAAGTCAACTAATGGAACAATAGAATCAAGTGTGATTGTGTCCTTGCTTAGCTTTAAATGTTCATCCAACCATTTAGCCCTATATGTGTGTGCCTTGCACACTCATAAATAATTTTCTCTATGAATTCGACCATAAATTTTGAAATAGGTATCTCTTTCGTAATAAGCTCACACCTTTTAGATTCTTTGCCATATTTTACTTGATAAGCCATATATTTGTATTTTCTCAAACCAACCAATTCATGTACAATTTAACTTGTACACTCCTCATGGATACATTTTTTAATTTAGGAAAATCCACCACAAATGCTACAATTTCCATCTAAACATGCTTTCTTATAAAAAAATTGTCTATCTAGTCTTTCAAAAAAAAAAAATTGAAATAAATTCCCTAGTTTATTTTGGAAAAACTTCTATGCCACACTCTTGAAAAAAAAATTAGTATGCCAAGTACAAATAATATGGCAAAAAACATCATAGTGCATTGAAAATTCAACATGCTACCTACAACAACAAGTGGTGCATGTGTGATTTATTTTTACATAAAAAGGTTTGACCATCTCAAAAAATATTTGACTACTATTAATTTATGGATGTTTTTTCAAAAAATTAAAGTACAATTGTGTTTGATTCATATCCAAGAAATGTTTTAGAAACTCCTATTTTAACTACATCTCTTGCATTGGGTGAAACTCTTGTATTATATTTCCAAAATTGTGCAAGTAAGTCTTTCAAAGCATCGGCTATAGCCTAGTCCTTTTGTGGAAGTCTAATAGAAAATGCCCAGAGCTCTTTCATATTGGGTTCATTAAGTCTTTCACATCTTCAAATTACTTTCATTAATTTATTTCTATTTATATCAAGTGTTTGACTTGTTTTTGAAATCAATAATTTTCCCCTGTTTCAGCACCACAAGTTATCATTATACGTCAGACAACATTAAAAAAAAAATTGCATGATTTTGGGCCTAAAATATGATATGCATCATGTATATTTTCAACAATTTCATTATTTTCATCATCCATGTTAGATGTTCTTAGTCCTAATGTGTACATTATAGGTATCATCTTAATTAATTTCATCAACAAAATAAATAATTGACATCTTTAACTATCATACTCCAATCTATGAAAGAAACTATCCCAAATTTATTGAGCCAATATTCTTGAATAGTGATCAAACATTTTGTTAAGCATTGGTTTCAAAATATTTTCATCAACTTCAATTAAGTACTTATCTTTTTTACGCATAATTCTTGGAGGTGATGCTATTGATGCAATCTGTTCATAGGGTGTTTCAAAATAATTATATGTTTCCATAAAAATTTCTTCATTGTTTATTTCTTTATTATATATTTACATGAAATTTTCTTCATTTTTAATTTCATAATTATTTGAGTTTATTAAATTTTATACATTATTTTTGGGTAATGTATCATGCATAGGCTCTTTGTTAACAAAATAAAAAACTTTAAACTTTGAATGTGAATTTCCAACATTATCTAATTTTTTCTTGTCAATTTCATCATAATTAAATTAATAATTGTGAATTTCATCATAATTCAATTCATTATTTTTAGTTTCATCATTATTCAATTCATTATTTTCAATCATCTCATTATCCAAGGAATTTGGGTCATTAGGATTAGTGTTTGTACCTTATCTGGAATGAAATGCTTGCATTTGTACCTTGTTTTCTCTCAATTCTTCTAATTGATCTAGTGTTTTGTTCTTCAAATTCTTCCTCTTCCCTGAATGCAAACCATATCCCATTTTTAACAAAACAACCAAGAAAGTAATTCAAATGTGGGGTCCAAAAAAAATTGCAACCCAAAAAGTACATAGAATATGTAGAGTATGTAGGGAATGCCTATGGGGGCAGTAATCTTGATTAGGGATAAAAATAGACATTGAAAAGTAAGTTTTTGTTTTTAATTCAAGGAATGTGTATGCATTATAGAAACATGTATGCATTATATTAACATGAACATGTTATTATAACACATACACATTCTTAGAAGTATAGGCATATACTATAAAAATAAGTAAAAAAGCTCATATTCAATGCTTAAAATCCATGATAATACAATAATATGGTGCAATAAGACTATAATATGATGCATAGATCCATACTATGATGCAATAAGACTATAAAATATTGTAATAACACTATCATATGATGCAATAAGGCTCAATATGATGTAATAAGACTATCATACGATGCAATAAGACTATTATATGATGTAATAAGGCTATCATATGATGCAATAAGGCTATCATACAATGAAATAAATCTCCAATATGATGCAATAAGGATAAATATTATGCATAAATCTCTAATACATGATGCAATAAGACTCTTGATAAGACTATGAAGCAATAAGACTAATGAATGATGCAACAAGGCTCAATATGTAAGATGAAATGAGATAATTTTGCCCAAAATCCCATCATAGGTCCTTAAAAAATAGGTGAATAATGGGTTAACAAATTGACACTAATCACATTCATGAGTTATATATGTGTATATATCATGAAATTAGGGTTTAGGGGAATTGTACATGTTCAAGTGATAAAATTAGGGTTTACAATTAACATACCACGAAACATGACCTAATTCATCACTTTCAATCACATCATAGACTCTAATTTAGGTTCAATGGATTGAAATTGGCCACATTTGAGTTTTTATTTGCATTTCTAATTAAATTAGGATCAGTTAATCCATACATGTTACATCTATATTATACAATTGATTGGGCCATAAATTTGGTTTAGGGGCTCAATTTTGACCAAATCATATCCCTAAATGAACCAATTAACTAATTAGTTCAATTCATGATATATATATATATATATATATATATATATATATATATATATATATATATATATAATCATACTTAATTTTATCACAAATCATATATCATATTCTTATAGTTATTGTTGACCATTTTGGCCCTGCAAGGCAAAATCGATCTCCCTCTTCCCCTACTGTTTTGAGCCAGTTCAAATCTCGAGTTGGATAAGTCTTTCAAAAAAATGATAAACCAGTTCAAATAATACAAGGCTCTTACAAATATCTTCAAATATTTTGTCTGAAGAAATTCACAAGGAAAGAGACCAAAGACATTCAAGACACTTTTCCTCAAAGGTTGGAAAAGGTGGTTCAATGTCAGGGTTCAATGACATGATCTTTCCAAGAGTTTTGAACTTTGAACGTTGAACTTAAATAATATTGAACCAAACCTTTGTTGGTTTAAGCAGTTGGTTTAATTTGTTAGTTCAAGTAGTTGGTTCAATCTATTGGTTCAAGCAGTTGGTTTAATCTATTGGTTTAAGTAGTTGGTTTAATCTATTGGTTTAAGCAATTGGTTCAATCTATTAGTTCAAGCAGTTGGTTCAATCTATTGGTTTAAGCAGTTGGTTCAATCTATTAGTTCAAGTATTCAGTTCAATCATTTGGTTCAAGCAGTCAATTCAATCAGTTGGTTCAACTAGTTGGTTCAATTAGTTAGTTCAAATTGTTTGGTTTAAACAGTTTGGTTCAAGTGGTCAATTGAATGAATGTGGCTCCTTGTAGGACACAGTGATGAACCATTGAACCGTTAAACTCTGAAAAAGGTTTAGGTTTAGTTAGAAGGTTCAAGGGTCTTCTAAATCCTAAAGGATAATGGCCCTTATGGAGGACAAAGAACCCTTGTAGAGGAATTAAAAGGGTGAGTTTTCCTTCAAAAATGATAAGGTAAAAGATAAGACAAGGTTGAATTTCTTCAGGAAAAATGTCTAAAGGAATTTCTTTAGGAAAAATGTCTGAAGGAATTTCTTTAGGCAAAATATCTGAAGGAATTCCTTCAGACATTTTGTCTGAAGAAATTCATAAGGCAAGTCATCGAACATAGAATTTCCTTCAGAAGAAAATCCTATGGAAAATGGTAAAGTGAACAAGATGAATTATTTCAGACAAAAGTCTGAAGGAATTCCTTCAAAAATTTTGTCTAAAGGAATTCATCTGAAAAAAGGGCTGAAAATTCAAAGGAAGATATCTTTTGGACAAAATGTTTGAATGAATTCCTTCAGACATTTGGTCTGAAGGATTCAAAGACCAAGGCCGCCCAAAGGACCTCAAAGGGTAGGTGCCTTTGTGGGGGACTCTTAGCTGCCAAAAGGAGGACCTTCCCCAAGCTCTGAAAGGACACCTTCCCTTTGGAAGGTTTTAATGATAAAGGCCCAGATAGAAGAAAAGAAGAGAGAGATATCCTTTGGGAGAAAGTTTGAGGGAACACTCTGGGAGAAAGGCTAAAGAAAAGAAAGCCGAAGGAATTCAAAGGGGTGACAGGCTTAGAGACATCAAATTTAAGACCATAGAATAGCTGTCTATCTTTAAATGCTTGAGTGCCAACCCAAATGAATTCAAAGGCCTTAAGGCCAAAAGGAAGAGACCACCAAGAAGGGAGCCCAAGGAGCCAACTGAGAGCTCAAATTCTAGGAAAACACAAAGCTAAGAAGAGACAAAATTATGAATATGGACAAAATAGCCTAGGTGGTAAAGGGGAGGTGAGTTATTCCTATAGTTGAAATAGTCTCTGCCAGGTGGTCATCAAGGAGCACAAATAGTGAACAACACAACTTATTTTTCTCCACTTTGCATTGATGAGCAAACATACCGCATGAATGTTTTAAAGGGGTGGTCTTGTTTGTAGACAAATGATGCGGTCCATGATTTCACATATGGTGTTTAATATATTTTGAATACCTAAAGTCAAAATTGGAGCCGACACAACATTATCTATCAAGCAGCTTCCTCTTCCCAATGTTGTCAATGCACATGGGCCACTTGTAAAAGGGAGCCAAAGTCTTTTCCAAAAAGGGGCATTTTTTTCTTTCTCTTTCTCTATATATATTATAATCTCTCATTTTGAGGAGATATCTCTTGGCTTGTAAGGTGGAGCTCTGCCAGATGTTACCTTGAATCAACATATAACAATTTTACCTCCATTTGAGCTTACACTTTTGCATATGTCTATGGCTTTGTTTTGTGTTAAGTCATTTTTATTTTATGCTTTCACAGAATGATTCCAACATGTCTAGTGTATTATGAATTTTCTTCTTTTGTAGGCCTACCAAAAGTGTCTATAGTAGAGTATAGGTGTATGTGAAAAGGCTGCCATAGTGTGTCTCAAAACACCTCTGGTAGTTCTTCCTCCCTATATCTCCAAAGGACCCTTAGCTCACTGATGCAGAACAATTTATCATATCAAATGAAGTGTATGCTAGCTTGTTCTTGGTGGAAAGTGTAGGCCCAAGCTAAGTAGATCAAACTTTTTTTGGTGTATCACATTTTAGTTTAGGTTCTATTTTCAATGATATTTCTCTCTTTTCACCCCCCCCCCATTATTAGCAGTAGGAAATCCAAAACTACATAGATACATCAAAGGGAGCTAGCCCTTATCTAGAGATTCTCCCCTCAGTTTTGCCAAACCCATAGGTAAGAGAGGAGTCTCCATTGTGTCACATGGAAGATAGGAACTCAGCCTCCTATCAAGGGTGTAATCCATAGTGTCAATAATTTTTGGCACACCTGGTGGGACCATGTTTTAACACTCATAAAAGTTCCAAGATTGGTACTAGTCCTGTTACAGTAGAATAAACCATTAATCCAACATCTAACCTTTAATCAAGCGATTGTGGGACAAGTTTTGTCTAAGTGTTGGTCTTGTTATAATAGAATGAACCATTAATCCAACATCTAACCTTTAATCAAGTGATTGTGAGACAAATTTACTCTAAAAAGTTAAAGAATTTTGGTGCATTCTTCAACCAACCAGCCTTTGGAGGCTTTTTCATCAACACCAATGGTGACTCTGAGTTGAATCAACTGGTTAAGTAGTCTTGGTGCCATCAAGAAATCATACTTTGGTATGTATAATTCCATTGCTCAAAAGCATGGGTCTGGTATTCCTTCATATAGTTTTGATCAAGCTCAGATTGTTCATGAAATCACCTCAAGCAACAAGGATGCATATAGTTATGAGTTTTGCTCTTTACAGGTTGGTGAAACATTTTGGGCTTTCCCTCTTCCTCCTCAGTTTGAGCCAGTCCTTGGCTAGCTTGTCTATGATCCTTACCAGCCTTGTGTTGATCCTTATCAAGTCCAATATGACCAATCTCAGCCCTATCATGAGCTATATTAGTCTTATGCCTAGTCTTCTCAATGTGTCACTTCTCCAACTCAACCTAATCTCTTTGCCAATCAATCCATTTCCACCTTCAAACAAGCACTGATGGGATATGAAAAGTATGTAGTGGAGCTTAACACTAGAAGGGGATGTAGCCAAGAAATCCCTGATCATGTCGTCTATCAAGTGAGAAATGCACTAGATCTAGTTAAGAGTGAATGGACTCCCCTTGAAAGAGACAATTGGAAAAGGCTTACAAATGAGATGTTGGATGTGAGTGGTTTGATTGCATCTTTGGAAGGGAGGATAAGTATTCATGAGAGGCAGCCTTACCAAGTTTATCAACCTACATACCCACTACCCCAAGTTTCATATTAGCCATACGTAGCCCCTACTCATTTTCCAAGTCAAGCCTATCAAAGTCCTTTCCCCAATCGTGTTGAGGAAAGTCCCAAAATAGTAAATCTTTTTTTAAGGCCAATCTTGATAAGTAGATTGAATTGGAAAATATTCAAATGTAGTAATCTATATTGATAGTAAGGGAAGTGGAATCCAAACCCTCACTACCCTCTCACATTGAAACCCCATCACCCCAAAAGGAGATGTCCAGTCCCAATATTATGAGCTGCGGTAAAGTAGTTGATTCATGGAATAGCAAGGAGGAGAAAGACATTATCCAAGAGTGTGAGGTACAAAATAAGGCTAGTCCTTTTCAAGTCCCTCCTACCCTTCCTCAAGAAGCTTATTGTACTCCATGGCAGCCTTCATGCACTCCCCATTTCCATGATGATTCCTATGAGATCCAAGAAAGACTCTTTCAAGAAAATCTAGCTAGGAAAATTGAGGAATTAGAAGCAAAGGTGAGATTGCTTAGTGAAGGAGAGATAGAGGTTTCAAACCTTAGAGAGGAGTGTATGCCAAAAAAAACCCCTTTTACCAATCCTCAAGTCTCTCAACATGATGTCAAGATTCCAAGTTGGAGGAGTGCCTATCATGAATCGGCTTAGGACCTTGAAGAAGATAAATTTGCTACCTATCCACAGGGGAAAAGTTCCAATCCCAAGGTCATGAGTTGGAAGCAAACAATGGAATCATGGGATAGGAAGGAGGAGTAGAAAGGTTTTGCTTAGAACCTTAAAGAAGGCAAAGTTTCTCCTACTCATCATGATGATGCTTGTGACCTCCAAGAAAGGCTCTCCCAAGAAAATATAGCTAGGAAAATTGCAAAATTAGAATCTAGAATGAGGTTCCTCAGCCAAAGTGTGATGGACAGTTCAGATCAAGCAGAAGATCCTACATTTGAACACACCCCATCTACACCCATCCAAGAGAGATATCAAGCCACATCTGATATAGATGAAGTATTGGCCAAATGGAAGGAGGAGAATCATTCGATTCTACCTCTGCTTCCACCTATGTTTAACCTTTAGCCTTCTACTTCATCCCTTCTCAAGGAGGAAGCTTTTTTGAAGGAAGCAAGTGAGGAGAAGTGTGATCATTTCATGACTAGTCAGGGAGATTTCATGAGTGTAGATGAGGAGGAGATCACCATAGGTACCCCCTTTGATGAACAAAAAGAAAAGTCACAAGCTTTTGCCTCTATCTCTAATGAGGAAGAGATGATCTTTGACTCTTTTCTCACTTTGCGAGACGTCATGGAGGAGCATGGACACATTCTTGATCATGTTTTGAATGATTTGTTTGAAGTCATTAGGGCAAGTTACACTCTTCTTCAAGGAGGCTATGAGCTAGCTAAGGGTGGATAAGGCAGCATGGGGACTCAAATAAGTATGCAAAAGGTCTGCAAGCTTTCAAATTTAACCTTTCAAAAGGTTGGTGAATCTAAAGATGATTTTTTTGAAGTCATCAAGGAGGATGACCATTTCATGGAACCTGAGTTGGAGGAGGATCAGGAAGATGTCTTTGAACAACTAGAGAATCTAGTCTTTGAGCAAGAAAAGGAGAGGCCTGCCCATCTTGAGGAAAGCTTTGAAGAAGAGAGCCTTGGACAAGAAGGTGATGTTCTGTGGGATGAGCACTCAGTATGTGATCTCATTTCAAACATCACAACAATCACCTTATTTAAGAAAGCCATGATGAAGTAGATGATCAATTTGACAAGGTCTCTAATGATGTAGAAGGGAACGATTCGATTCATGATACATATTAAGGAGCTTATGATGATGAGCTAATAACCATGGATTTCTTGGTGAAATACATCAGCATGAAGAACTAGCATGAGGCAAGCTTCCAAGAACAATAATAATACATATATATAGGAAGCATGTTTTCCCCTGATTCACTTGGATGCAAGCCAATCAAGGTGGTAGGCAAGAAGAGCAAGTCACCAGATCTCTATTCCATTCAGCCACTTGTCTGGCACCATAAGTTTCCTTACCATGAAGGAGACCTAAGTAGTTTTCCCTTTGATCTAGGAGGGAGGAAAATATACCTGGTTAGTTGTACATAGTAGTTTTCTTTCAATTTTCTTTCCCTATTTTCCCTAAGTGATGTTTGCACAAATAGTGTTTTTAGCCTTGTGTGTGTTTTCCTTTGTGTTTGGGGTAAAATCTTCATGATTGATTCTTGGATCTATTGAGGCTATTGCTAACTTTTTATTTCAAGTTTCATTATGACTTCAAGGCCAATGGATTTTGAGGCTACTATTTTATAAGCATAGTAGACATGCTTCCTTTGGGAATCACCATTTTGTTGACCATTTTGGCCCTGCAGGGCAAAATCGATCTCCTTCTTCCCCTGCTATTCTGAGCCAATTCAAATCTCAAGTTGCACAAGTCTTTCTGAAAAAAGATGAACCAGTTCAAAGAATACAAGGCTCTTACAAATATATTTAGACATTTTATCTAAATAAATTCACAAGGAAAGAGACCGAAAATGTTTAAGACACTTTTCCTTAAAGGTTGGAAAAGGTGGTTCAACGTCGGGGTTCAACGACACAATCTTTCCAAGAGATTTGAACTTTGAACGTTGAACTTAAACAAAGTTGAACCATTGAACCTTTGTTGGTTCAAGCAGTTGGTTTAATCTGTTGGTTTAAGCGGTTGGTTTAATCTGTTGGTTCAAGAAATTGGTTCAATATGTTGGTTCAAGCAGTTAGTTCAATATATTAGTTCAAGTAGTTGGTTCAATCTATTAGTTCAAGTAGTCAGTTTAATCAGTTGGTTCAAGCAATCATTTCAAGCAATCGATTCAATCAATTGGTTCAACTAGTTGGTTCAATCAGTTAGTTCAAATTATTTGGTTCAAATGGTTTGCTTCAAATGGTCAATTGAATGAATGTGGTTCCTTGTAGGACATAGTGATGAACCATTAAACCGTTGAACTCTGAAAAAGATTTAGGTTCAATTAAAAGGTTCAAGGGTCTTCCAAACCCTAAAGGATAAGTGCCCTTGTGGAAGAATCAAAAGGGTGAGTTTTCCTTCAAAAATGCTAAGGCAAAAGATAAGACAAGGTTGAATTTCTTTAGGCAAAATGTCTGATGGAATTCCTTCAGACATTTTGTCTGAAGAAATTCACAAGGCAAGTCGTCAAACAAATAGTTTCCTTCAGAAGAAAATCCCACATAAAATGGTAAAGTGAACAAGACAAATTCTTTCAAACAAAAGTCCAAAGGAATTCCTTTGGACTTTTTGTCTGAAGGAATTTGCCCGAAAGAAAGGGCCAAGCATTCAAAGGAAGATATCCTTCAGACAAAATGTTGGAAGGAATTCCTTCGAACATTTTGTTTGAAGAAGTTGCAAAGCACCTTTAGGATTTTTGAAAAAGTAGACCTATCCTTTGAAAAAGATGTCATTTACCCTTCAAAAAGATGAAATGATCCCTTTGAGAGGCAAGTGTCCTTTGGTTTCTTCAATGGAAAAGACTTCAGACTTTTGAGAGTGAAAGACTTCAGTTTTTTCCAAGTGAAAGACTTTAGGTTTTTCCAAGTGAAAGTCTTTGGGTTTTTTCAAGTAACCAACTAAAAGATGAAAACCCAAAGTAGAAGAGGGTCACAAACATGAACAAGTAGTGAGGCAAGATAAAACCCAAAATGGTCTTGGGTAGCTAAATTTTCAAATAGGGGGTGACCAATTTTGGCTCAAAAAGCCAAAATTTGGTCAACAAAATGGTGACTCATAGGGGGAGTATGCCTATTATACTGACTAGACCTATAGCCTTATATAACTTAGGGCCAATGGAGTCAATGAATACACTTAGAAAACATTAGGAGAAAACCTTGAAGAGACTAAGAAGATAATAGTTCTTACCTCAGAACACACAAAAGAAAAGAACTCACACAAAAACATAATAACAAATAAGATAAAGACACACTTGTGATACTAATAACTTAGGGAAATAAACATAGTATAAAAGAAACAAATATGTATATTCACCTTGATTACCTCCCTCCCTGGATCAAAAGGGAAGTAGCTTAGGTCCCCTTCCTCAGTAGATGAGTGAGGATGCCAAGCTTGCTTCTTATTAGATGGAATAATAGATGACTCTTTCCTTATTTTTGTTTCTTGTCTTTGTACATCATCTAATGGATTCATCTCCCATAGGTTTCCAAAATAGACAAGGTCCTCTTTAACCTTGAAGGAATCCTCATACTACTATCCTCCTAGCTCTTCATGATAAATTGACATACATAGACATGGGATAACTTGTTGTGAATCAACCTTTATTTGAATGATCCCATCATCCTTATCAGTGGTCACAATGTCTTTGAATTATTCAAAGGGGATTATATCATGACCATGTGGGTGTGTTTCTTGTTCATTCTCTTCTTGGGAGTTGGTGGAGGCAGCTTCATGAATGGATGTAGAAACAAACTCTAGATCACCTTCGAAAGATCCAAGATAATCATAGATAGATCCATCATGAGATGGACTATCTTGAAGGTGATGGTATTTAACATGTGCTTGATTTCCTTCATTTTTATCTTTTTCAACTTGGAGATCAGCTCTCTTACCCTCCTCATATTCTTGAAACATTTGCAAGTAGATTTGCCACATGTCTTCCTTGTTAAACACAACCTCTTGCTTATCATGGATTGGGGTGAGTTCCAAAAGACTTGTAGGATATTTGAAGCCTTTATCTTCATTACATATGTATTCAAACCTTTTCTATAATTCATCCTTAATTGACTGGTCTGAGTTATGAAATGGGAAAATAAGAGAGACTTCTCCCTCTTCTTCTATGGGATTCAAAAGGAGCTCTTCTACCAACCCTCAACTTTTTCTTCATCATTTCAAGAAAATGTCTCCTCATTATTATTCAGCACCTTCTCATCCTTTATCCAATCTAAAATGTTAATTTCATCCTCTTTCTTGGTGATATTAACCTTAGGCAATTCAAAAATTAGGAGCTTGGCCAATGCCAATGGGGATTCCCAAGTAGTAAGATAATTATCCACATTATGAAGGCAAAATTGATCGGTTAGAGGGTGATGAATGGCTTCAAATTTCTCTTCCCTAATAAATTTTGCATATGATTTGTTCTTTTCCTCATGATCTACCATTACATCTCTCCATTTAGGGATGGCAGGTTCAAGGATAACTTCTTCATAGGATTGAGAGGCTGATGAAGGATTGAAGGTTATGTCTAGGAAACTTCTTGAGGTTTGGTATCTTTATTGGTAATTAAAGGAGCATGATTAGAGATTTTATCTTCCATTTCCATGATGGACAACCTCATGGCTTGATTGGCCAATTCCCACTCCCGTTCAAGATGAGCTTCAAATTTTAATCTCTCCCTCTCAAAATCCTCTCCCAACAAATAAACATGCAAAACCATGATGTTCTCATCCCTTGGGTTGTTTTCTTGGATGGATTTCCAATAAGGGAAACTTGGGGAAATACTTGAGGGATTTGGGGTATTAGGAAGCATGGTTGGGCTAAAATTTTGAAGAGGTAAGGATGGCACACTTGAAGGTGAATGTGGGTAATTTTGAGGTTGACAAGGTGGGATTTGTTCATAAACTCTCAATCTTTCCTCTAAATTAAATATCAAAACACACACATCAAGAATTTCATAGATAAGTTTGGGATAATTAGCCCGCTCTATGGGTATCCACTCCTTCTTGATTTATTCCAAGGCATTCCTCACACTCTCAACACAAACACTAGGTATGATTTCACAAGAACCATATCTAGTTTCAAGATTTGGCATGTATTCTTGGTAACTAAGGAGAGATATTTTGAAAATAGAAATGGAAGGGCTTGGAGGAGAGCTAGGTGGGCTTAATGGATTACAAAATTGACAGGTCTGGACATTGGTAACATATGCTTGATGAGGATCATGATAAGGCTAGACAAGAGCTTGCTCATAATCAAGAGGAAATGGCAAAGCTGGACATAGTTCCTTGTCTTGGGTTAAAACAAGATCAAACTCACCAATATCCATGAATCACTTCACAAAAAAGTTATAGGACAAGAAAACAACTTCAATTGATATGCCTAGGCCGCTCAACCAATAGATGTGTACTTAGAGTCACCATTGATTTTTGTTAGAATTACCTCTAAAGGATGATGTCTTGAGGAGAACACCAAAACTCCTTAATGAATGGACTCAATGGTCCCACCAAGTATGCCAAAAAAAATTGCCACTTGAATACACCTAATGAGGAGATGGGACAAACTTATCCTCACTTAAGAAACATAATAGAACCACCTCAGGGTTATGGGTATCCCTATTAGGAGGCGGATCTCTATATTAGGGGATAACTTCACTTGATGCATCATTTAAGCTCATTTTTATACCACTAACAAATTGGGGAATGACAAGGGTTAAGAATAAAATGAAAATTAAACCTATTCTACTAGAGGTGATGCACTATATGTCTACTCTACTCGTACTCTAACATGCACTTTAAAATAAGAGAAGCCTAACATATACTACATCCAATAACAATCTTCTTCTTGCATCAATGTTTCAACATGGGGTCATGGAATTAGTTTAGGATAGGAAACCTTATAAAATAGGTGTTCTAAGACACACTATTATAAAAGTGATTCACTACACCTACAACTCCATTCAACACTTCTTGCTGACCTACAAAGAGAAGTCTTCGATCTCATAAGGTACTATGAGGATTGACATGTGAAGGTCAACTAAGATACACTTTCATGAAACAATAACCATCACAACACTTAGAGGATTCTAGAATGAGGTAAAATAGCTATCTTTATTGATTCAAGAAAAAATCTAGTAGGGTTTCACCATACCCGAGTGGAGAGATATAAATAATGGCCAATAAGGCCCAATTTATAGAATTTTTTAGAGCTAAAAAGAGGGAAGCTCAAAGGTCATAGAAAAACATGCTCAAGCCTGAGAATAGAATAGTTACACTACATGTATGGTTAAGTGGGGAATAGACAATAAATGTATCCCGAGATAGATGTCCCTATAAAAATCTTGGTAGACTCTTTTATTGTCTTTTGTGAAACTGCCTCCATAAAAAACCATCCATGAGCATTCAAAACTTCCAATAGGGGGAACCAACACATAACACTACTTTGAAAGAGATGGAATTCATTTCAACAGTTAGTAAATGCTTTCCCTAACTACTAGTTATCCTTTAGACACATATGCTTATGATTTCATGGAACCCCTTTTATTTGGTTAGCTACCAGTAATGACTCGAGCCATCAACGTATCTATTATTCACTAAATGCTCCAAATCTCACCATTTGTTACCTCCATATTTTCCCTCATGTTCTAATTGAGCTTTCTTTTAAACTTCAACGGTTATTTCTCATAGCTAAAATTTGATGTCTTATAGACCATCACTCCCTTTTAGACTTTTATCTTGGGCCTCCTTTCTTTCAGGTCTTAAAAAACTTTGTCCACGACTATCTTCTTGTTCTCTATAGACAATTTGTCTAAGGTTCTCCTTTCAAGCTTTTATTTTCTAGGCTTCCAAAAGAATTCTTAGATCTTTATTATTTCTTTCGAGAAAATGTTTTGTTCATTTCTTTCATAAAATTTTCTCGAAAGAAATCATTTTGTCTTTGCCTTTGTCTTCTTTTTGGAGTTTTTTCCCAAGGAAATTATCTTGGGTTTTCTTCTGTGGCCTTTATCCAAGTCTCTCGAAAGAATTTTTTTAAACCATTTGTCTGAGGAATTCCTTTAGACCTTGTCCTTGCCTTTTCTTTGTAAACTTCCTTCAGACATAAAGTCTGAAGGAATTTTGTTCCTTTTGGCTTTGTGAAAATGCCCTCCTGAAGGGAAAGGATACCCTTCGGACCTTTTACTTGTGAACATTTGAAAGATGAAAAACTCACTTTTCTTTTGAATTTCCCATTTCCCAAGGGAAAGAATCCTTTGAACTTTTTGAAAGTCCACCTACCCTATTGATTTCCTTTAAACAAAATGTATAAAGGAATTAATTCCTTCGTGGCCTCCTTGAAACTGGCTTTCCCGAAGAGAAAATGTCTTTTGGCTCTTATGAAAAAAACTTTCTATAAAAATGAACATACCTTCAGAAAAGTTACAAGGGTGCGCCTACCCTTTAGAAAGACTGAAAGGATCTCTTTGGATTTTTGTAAATGTCTATGTGCCCTTTGGAAAATTTAAAAGCACCTTTTGAAATAAATGTAAGTGACTTTCCTGCAAGAAGTGACCCTTTGGGAAAGTTACAAAGCACCTTAGAAATTTTTGGAAAAGCACACTTATCCTTCATAAAAGCTGTCAGTTACCCTTTAAAAAGATGAAATGATCCCTTTGAGAGGCATGTGTCCTTTGGGTTCTTTAATGGAAAAGACTTCAAACTTTTGAGAGTGAAAGCCTTCAGGTTTTTCCAAGTGAAAGATTTTGGGTTTTTCCAAGTGAAAGACTTTGAGTTTTTCCAAGTGAAAGACTTTAGGTTTTTTCAAGTAAGCAACTTGTTGTTCCCAAAATCAGCTATGCTCATTTTATGGACAACCCCTACGAAACTTCTTCATTTCATAATCTACACTCTAAGTTCATCGTTCAAGACAAGATTCTCTTGATCTCAAGTGAAGTTGACTGATATCTTGGGAAAGTTTACAACACTCCCTCATCATGATTTCTTGAAACTCATTGTAGTCTTTATTTGATCAAAATGTCAATTTTGATCATTTATAAGGTGTTAGAAAATTTTCATTTTCTCAATGCATAGGTAGCATTTTTTGCTGCTATTGCATGTTTTTCATTTCTCAATGCATCGATGACACTTTTTATCACCAATGCATAGATTACCTCTAGCACATGTCAGGGTAGCAATTTTTACTTCCCAAACAAAGATTTTTAAAAATCTTGAATTTTGTGTGGCATTTATGGCTGCATGCACTGAGGTGTTAAAACTCATTTTGGGGCTTTTTAATACCTTTTGATTATCATTTATTTCATTTTAAGTTTCCTAGAGTCCTCCCTACAATCATTCGATCGTGAAAATGAGTAAGATTTCAAATTTGTCAAACTCTGAGCTCAGGACTTCAAGATTCCCAGGTAAGTCATTTTACTTCTAGGTTTTCATTTTATTAAATTTTCTTTTTCCTTTAAGTTGGAATTTTATTTTAATTTGGTTTTTGTTTTTAGTAGTTCAACCCTCATTTTGTTTTTGCTTTACCCTAGTGATCCTTAGCGGCTAATTCCACCAAGTCCTCATACGTGCCCTAGGTTATCTTGCATATCGAGTTAGTGTCTTGACTCGACTTAGGTTTACCCTCGTTAAGTCTTGTTGAAAATCACCTTAAACTTCCCATCGCAAACAAACCATTTGAATTGTTGACATTTTTTGCCAATTAAAATTTATAGAAAATGTTTTTAACAAGTGCAAAGGTGGTGAATTTTACTATTGAAGCATTCCTCCCATTTATTGTAGGAGTGGTTAAATCTACCACTTTGACATCATAACTTGAAAATTCATGCTTTATGCTTTGTCAGCATTTTTTGCCGCTCCTACATGAAGAACATATGCAATGGCAGTTATTTTTGCCGTCTCTACATAAAATGAAGTTTATTCTACCTGTAAGGGTAGCAAATTTTGACACTGAAGCAAATGCAAATATTCTTAATATGCAAGGGTGGTAAATTTCACCGCTCATGCAAACATCCTCTTGAATTTTTCTAACTCTAGGATATTTTCAATTTTGCTTTTTTGAGCCTGATTTCCTCTATTTTTTCATCCCACTTGCACTTTAGCCCTTTTAAGTGCATCTCCTTAGTCATGATCATCGACATACAATTTTCCTAGATTTCTAGTATTTTTGCTAATTGTATGATCATGACTTTTGTTGCAGTTTCTTCTGTGGATCCTTCTTCATCAACTTCTTTTGGTAAAAGCTCTTTCAGATGACTAAGTTTTCTCTAAAGAAGTCAAAGGTAATGAAGTATAAATATTAGCTATTTTTCCAATCACCTCAGTTAATTATAATGTCAACGACATTAGAGATATAGAGATTGGTTATGTGGACATGGTTGAGTTTGTGGAAAGAACTAAGCCAAACAATCCTAGCTATGAAATGAAGAAGATAATTGACAATAATATTCATTTGGTATATTCTTTCCCTATAGCAGCTCACAACATAGAATTTGTTCTCCAATGTGCTCAATTATATAATAAGGATACCAAGGCTGTGTTGGATGCTAGTGGCAATGTGATAATTAGACTGGATCCTGAGTTCATTGATAAAGTATTCATGTGCCCTCTTGCTGTAAAAGTGATAAAGCTTGATTTTGTTGAAGCACAAAAAAAGTATGAAAAAAATATTGAAAAAGTGAATAAGGTAATCAACAATAAATAGCTCAAGACTCCAAGGGCAAATTTGTTAAGGTGGCCATAGATTTTTCCAAGAAGTGACTTTACAGAAGAAGTTGGTGATCTGATAACTCTTTTCAGCAGGATAAGAGGTTTGCCCTCTTCCTCACAATTTCATTAATGGATGTATCCCTTCATCAAGATAATACTCCAAGGCAAACAAATCATCTTATGGGGAGAACAAGTCAATAATGCTTTGCATGAGCAATTGATGAAGGTATCCACTACCTTCAAATTCTACATAACTTCTTATCTGGTGTATATTTCAACTTCAATGAGAATCTTTCTAGGTTTAACATCAGAAGGAGATAGGAGAGTAACACCAATGTATCAATACTACTCTCAGTTAACATTAAAGGGTTTTATTCATCATTTTAGGAGAGTAAATGATGCTTTATTTGCAATATTTTTATGTCTTTTTTCTCCTAAATTAAAACAAAGAAGAGTGTCAGATGAGGCTTGGACAGTTGTGAATGATTTTAGATGCATGTTCTTATAATTTCCTTCTTTCTCATACCTAAGGGTTGGATTTTTCCAAGGTCATCCTTATATGCTTCTAATATTCCCCTTAGATAAATTGGTCTTAATGGAAATATGCATACAAATGATCATTGTACATTATAAATAGATGGAAATCAAGAAGCCCAGTTTTAGGTTCCTAGTTAAAATTGGTAGGTTTTCAATGTTAACCACTGGAAAGGCTAGAGTCATGGAAACTAAAATGTAGCTCATAACCTTGAATCAATTCAAAAGAAGACCAAATTTTGATTACAGGGGTGTGAAGGACATAATCAAGAGAAAAACCCAATTTCATGAACCTATGATTGAGGATGTTTGGGTAGATTTAAGAATAGTGGAAGATGTCAAGAAAATGGACTACATTAGGTTATCTCTTGAGTAGATTGAATATCTAGGACATGTTGATATCCCTAAGAATTTAGTGGATGATGGAGATTTGATTAATGACAGATACAATACTGAATAGATTGCTAATGCCCCACTTCCTTCAATCCAATGGTCACAAAAAGAGTTGACTTCCTTGAGGAAAATAATTGAACCTATATTGGCAAACACCAATAATTAGTTAGAAAATAAAGGAATTGCTTTGAAATAATTCATCATAGGTTCAAAAGCTAAAATTCAAGAGGAAACAAGAAGAAAAATAGAAAATAAAATGAAAAACAAAAGTGATTTCCCTTCTTCTTCCAAGCCACATAAGCCTAAGATCATATTTGTGATGAAGAAGTCAAAAGTTATGGAAAACAAGTCAAAAATAGAAGATATGGAAGTTGAGAAACAAAGCACTGAAGAACTAGTGATGGAACATATGGACACTGATGATAGGCCTACAAATCAACAAGAGGAGGAAACTTTGCCTCCACAAGAGAATGTGCAATAAGAAACATGAATCTCTTCTCCCCCACCTAACACACCTATTGTAGCTCCTTCACCTATTTCTCTAATTAATGTTTCCTCTTCTAGATCACCCTCTCCTTCCCAAATAATTTTTGACAACCCTCAAAACACTTTTGAAGATATTTTTCATTCCTTAAGGTCAATTCCCAGTTTGTCATCTCCATAATTTGATATTGGACATAGTTCTACTTTTGATCCCTTAGTAAAAGGTGCAATTTTTATAGATACTCCACCTATTGTTTCCACTACCTATGCAAGTGCAACTCTGATGACACCAACAATGGAGATAGATCCTAATGTAAGTACTTTTGTGCTCTCACAATGGTTATCAATTTATACACCCAAAAATAAAAAACAAGCTATCTCTCCAGATGACTTTGATTTTAATAAGCGGGTACTAATAAAAGCCAAGGCCCTAAAGAAGCCAAGGATTATTTCAAAAATTATTGGGGATAAGGGACACAAATTTTTGGAAATTACAAGACCTCCACAGGATGTAACCATTGAAAATTTTGATATAAATGATTACTCTATCTCTAGAGTTGAATTAGGTAAGATAACTCATGAGAGTGCCAAGATTGATATGTAGTTAGCCATGGACATCCTAATTTAGAAATTTGATAGAGAGAAAGAAATGAAATATCACTACAAAGCAATGATGGAACAACTGACTACAGTGGTAAGGAGAATCACTTTTACTTCACAAACAATCACTCCTGAGGCCATTTCTATAGAAGACCCCATTATTCAGAAAGTAGAAAAGACCTATCTCAAAGGAAAAGTACTTGAAGAGTAGTTGGACAAGATGCATGCATAAGGAGTTTCCTTACTCACAGAGTTATCTGAGAAGACAAATAAAATGATAAAAATAAGAGCATAACTTGATGATCTCATTAAATTTGTTTCTCAAGATATTGAAAGCATAGAAAAGTATCTTGATAAATGGGTGGATATGAGGAAACTAAAAATAAGCACTCTAATATCAATTGGTGTCATTACTGATAGAGACTCTTACACTAAAACTAAAGAGGCATTAACATATAAGATTCAGGTGCTTAAAGAGTTGATCAGTGACCTCAAATCTTCAAGAAAACTTAGTGAACAAAGTGATATCAGTCATTTACATAAATTGGAGGAGCTACCTTGCAAACTTACATCATAAGATAACTAATTCCTTTCAACAGAAGAAATGATTCAAGAATTTGAAGGTATGTTACAGAAAGAATATGAAGATAAGACATTTTCAATAACCTCTATGGATAATATTTTGGATAATCAGTTAACTCTAGATAATCTAAAAACCAAGTTAAATAGCCATGCAAAATCAATCACAATAGTAAGAGATGCCATAGAGCTAAGATGATTTTTGAGAACACTGTTAGTCCAGACAGTATCGGGATGCAAGCAACTTTTACTATGTACAATGCTCATATGAATAAAGATGGGGATACAAATTGAAACATTTTTTCTATTGATTTAATTTTCATTTTTTAGATGTACTTTTGCTTCTACTTTGGACATTTTTACATATATTTTTGTCATGTGTAATTACATGTAAAAATATAGGAAGTCCTGAGTCAAAAAGGACTCTTATCTTTGAATAAGTCAAAGTATTTAAGTTTTTCCTAAGAATCCTCAAGGCCTCTCCCTATAAATAAAGAGGGCCTCTATTGTAATTTTTTATCTTTTAGTTATTTGAAGCAAAATTCTACCAACATTGAAAGGCATTTTGAGACTTTGAGCTCAAATTGTAAACCAAATTTTATCAAGTGAATGAGAAAGCAAGTGACCTTTCAAACTTTGTGTTGAGATAACTTGTGTTTTGAAGGAAATTTTTCTTATGTATTCTTCCTAATACAATCTTATCCATTTGATTAAATAAGTAGTGTGAGTGAAAATAATCTAGGAGATGTTCTGAAGTTGATTGTGGAGACTTTGTGCTACTATAATTATCTTTAGTTTGTGTTTTATTGTTTTAGAACAAAAGATATTGGAAAGGCTTTGAATTACTTTTATCTTTTGTGATTATATAATTTGTTGTAGTTTTCGGTGAAGACTTTAGGCTGCACCTCATTTTGTTGTGTTCTAAGTCATAAATCAGCCAAAGAAGCAATGATAGACTTTGTGCTCTCATGAGTTTCTTAGTTGTTTAATTAATATCAAGAAAGTTTTTCCTTTATGTTGTAAACATCATTTCTGAAAAAAGAGAAATGGATGATATGATCTCACCCTTGAGTTAATATTTAGTTTAGATTAGTTTATGATAGTTTATAGGGAACCTCCCTTGCTGAGAGGAGAGATTTATCTCATTACATTGTGGCTAATATAACCATTTTGCCTTCAGTTAGCTAACGAAAAAATACTCACCCAACACAACTGAAAGATGAAAACCTAAATTAGAAGAGGGTCTCAAAACCAAATAATTAGTGAGGCAGGAGAAACCTGAAATGGTCTTGGGTAGCTGAATTTTTAGACAGGGAGTGACCAATTTTGGCTCAAAAAGCCAAAATTTGGTCAAGAAATACATTAGGGGAATCTTGAATAATTGTAACAATAGAAGACTATTGTTAGACTTTCAATTGGGACCTCAAAATTCACCTATTGAATTAGATGCACTAAGTGACCTTGGAGGAAACTTAAAGGACTTTATTCAACACATTTTAGGAATGTTTTTGGGACAATTCAAGGCATGATTCACAGGTATTGGGATCCATTAGATAGCATTATTGAAATAAATATCCAAGAGATGCATTGTTACACCAAGGACTCAATTTTGATTTCTATTTACATAAGATTATTTATACTACATAGTCCAATTAATGGGTTTACCACTTAAACAAATCAGTTTAAAATTTATAAATAAAGGGGTCTGGTCAAAGATATCAAAGAAACAACAAAAGGGTAATATAGGATTTTAGGCAAGTAGGGTAATATCAATAAGAAACACAAAATTTAAGGGCAAGTAAGGTAGTAAGGTATATCCTTGCCCTACTAGGGGAAAGGTCCCAATAGCTATGCATGTTCCAATTATCAAACAAGGCTTTTGTTAACATGTGTTCTATTGACAAAACATATTGGTGTATATAAATATTAAAGTGCACCAGAAGTTGAACATGTAATATCTAATACTTGGTCAACCTTTGTTCTATAAAATTAAAAGTAACTAATCACATCTTGATAAGAGTCAAGTATTGATACTCTAATGCAAAATGATTGGTACTCTAAAGGTTAAGTTTTGATCATGGTTTTAAAAATGCATTTTATGACCTATCATGATAAAATCATTCATATTTTAAAATGTAAAATGTGTTAGACCTTAAAACCTTAGTTATAAGTAGTTAATATGACATATTGAAATGGGTAAAAGTTTTGAAGTCTAATGCGATATTACGGCACCTTAATTCACTGTCTAAAGCAACATGAATTTTGACCTTTCCCTTATAAGAAACATGAAATTTAACATTTCACCTATAAGGATGCATATCTAATCAGACCTTTCCCCTATAACAAACATGAAATTTGTTTGTTTTATATTATTTCAAAGTAATGTGTACATGTAATATAACATGTATCCATTATGTATTACACTATATAATGCATACACTTTATATAACATGTACATGTTATTTGAATTTGATTTTAAAATTGAGCTTTTAGGATTAGAAATGGCTTGGATTTCTAAGCCAAAGACTTGTACATGTATAGTCGAGATCGAGAGTTTTGAGAAAAACCAATAAATTTCAACTTCAATCACCAAATAAGCTATGGATTTCAACATCAAAATTCAAAAAATTATTACCGTCATGATGAGAACATTGTCCTAATTCTAAACATACATTTTTGATAATTTTTGGGCAATTTTAATGGTTCAAACTATATTTATTTATAGCAACACCTTTTTTAGGCCACTACATGCCACACCTATACATGCCTATTCATGTTTATCTAATTTTTTTTCATTAAACGAAGTGCAAAAAAAATTATATGGTAACAAACTAGGCCTAATTCTAAAAACATTTGGAAAAAAATACACTTTTCATTTTTTTTAGGTAGTTAGGGTGGGCCGCACGACTAGCTATCTATTTTTTTTTAAGTTTTCAAGATCTACTTAAATGCAAAATTAATAAAAAAAATATTCATCTAAAAAATTTTAAAAAAAATCATAACACACTAGAATATCTTATCTAAATATTCACCAAAGGGTTTCAAATAATATTTAATGATGCTAAAAAAATGGTGGGCCATACGACCATATATCTACTATGTTTTCTTTAAAAAAATGAGGTACTCTTCAAATTTTATATGTTTCACTTATTTATACTTAACCATTTTTTTTTTAAAAATAGTTTTTTGGAATTCAGACTCGAAATGATACAATTAATATTTTTATACCATCTTCAAATTTTAATTGTAACCATCTCAAATTATCTATAGAAGTTCACATTTTTAAAATTTTTGAAATACCATGTCTATGGGTAGGCCTTTCTTTATCCCTTAATTTGGTGTACTTACCCCCATCTAGCTCTTCTTATTTTCCTATCTCTCATTCTTCATCTTGGGACCATTTTCCCTCACCCCCCTCCATCTCCCAAACTCTTTGTCCATGGATCCATCCCCATTTTTTGGCATTCCTCTCCTCAACTTATTGTTTGTGATTCCTCCTCCCCTCCCCCTTGCCCCCATAAAATATATACATCATATTTTTTTGCCCCTAATGATCGACAACCCAGGGATCATGATGTTACTCTTACTAAAAGATTCAACATGTTAACTCAGGATGATGATTCTATTAATCTCCATCATGAACTATAACTTGCTCTCTTGGAATGTATAAGGGATTTCACTCCATCATCATAAGTTTAATGTATAAGAGGTGGTTATGAAATGGAAACTTGATTTGTTATTCCTCTAAGAAGTCAAGCTTAGTAACACTAGACTTGAGGCATCTGTATGTAATATTTGGAAAGATGCTTTCTTTTTTTCATGCATCTCATATAGATGGCAAAGGTGGAGCTGTTATTGGGATTTCACCATAGATCTCTAATTATTTCATTAATAAGGATGAATACCCTTTAGAAATTTAGTTTGGACCCTTATTATTATCAATGGACAAATAATTAGATTATGCTCTATTTATGCCTCAAATTTCACCAAAGAATGAACTGAGTTTTGGGATTGGTTGTCCAATAATTTACCTACTATAGATTAGATCTTAGGTGTCAATTTTAACATGGTGAAACATCATCAAGACCATATCTAGCCTAAAAACATAATCTCAACAAAGAAGAATTTGATATTTGGCTATTATGTGAAAATTACTTGGGTGTTGTTAACCCCATTCATGATAAATTCATTAGCCACTCCACAAATTAGTTCACTTGGTCCAACTGTAGGATGGGAGGTGATAGGAAATTGAGTAGGATGGAAACATTTTATTTATCTCCTATTTTACCGCTAGTCCATGACTCAATGGGTTTCTATGTTCTACCACCCTTTCAGATCACTATCCCATTTTTTATAGCATTTTCATGTCTTAAAAGTTAAGTATTGACAATTCCCTCTCCTTAAAATCAATATTTCCCAATTAAAGAATCATGTTTGTCTTCATACCCTTGATGGGA
The DNA here is from genome assembly GCA_037957365.1 of Torreya grandis. NCBI lineage: Eukaryota > Viridiplantae > Streptophyta > Pinopsida > Cupressales > Taxaceae > Torreya > Torreya grandis. The sequence continues at coordinate 5,513,643 of JARHVA010000372.1, read as the reverse complement.
TCTATAACTCTATACCCAAACTGAAGGAAGGGTATTATTGGATCAATTAGTGGTGTGCATCCATTTCTCAATTTACCACTTTTCTTCACTCATTTGGTAAAAAATAGCTTGGTAGTGAAAATGAAAGGAAAAATATCTCCAAGGAAAACTCGTTCATAACATAAAAATTATTAATTTTGATCCTAAGAGTACCAAACTTCAAAATTCCATTGCTACAATATAAGCATAATTGTGTAAAATTGATAATTATAGAGGTCAAGGGGCAAAAATCAAATCCAAACTGCACTAGATCAAAGAAAGTAACAAGGGTGCTAAGTATTTTTTTAACTATCTTAATTACAAACATAAAAAGAAAAGAATTGACATTATAAGGGATGAATCTAATGTGCTTCAATCTAATCCTTCTGATATATGTAACTTATTTAAAAGGTTTTATGAGGAGCTTTTTAAAGATGACCAATGGCAAGATATTCAACAAGCCCTTGAGGATGTTGTTAGGGAGCATATTCCAAACAAAATAGACTCTGAATATAGTCATTTTTAGATATAATTCTTTCTTTAGAATAATTTAAAAATCCATTTTCTCTATGGCCCCTTTCAAAAGTCTAGGCAATGATGGGCTTCCAATGGAATTCTACTAGGCTATATGACATATTATTAAGGAAGATTTTTACTACTTAGAGGATTTTAAGAAAGGATCATTAGGACCAAACATTAATGGTGGCATAATTAAACTCCTTCCTAAAGGGAAAAAGAAAGATACTATTTTTGGTTGGTGTCCCATCACATTGCTTAATACCTCTTATAAAATAATTGTAAAAGCTTTGGCTATGATGATTAAACTAGTGGTGTAAATAATTGTAAGAGATGAACAAACGAGGTTTGTTCCAGGTAGATATATTATTTATAATATTATTATTTTATGGGAAACATGTGAATGGGCTCAACAAATGGGATAGAATGTTATCTTGATCAAACTTGATTTTGATAAAGCATATGATAGAATATGTTGGAGTTGTATCCTTAAAATGTTAAAATAGTTGAGTTTTGATCCAAAAATTTGAGCTCATGTTCAAATGTTATTTTAAGATGTTAATGTTTAGATTATTATTAACAATATGATAACATACCCATTTCCTTTATAGAGATCCATCAGATAAGGATTTCATTTACCTCCATTCTTTTATGTCCTTATAGTTGATGCCTTGGGTTATTTAGCTTCAATATGCCAATCAAATGAAACTCATTTTAGGAATTTATATTCCTCATAATGTTGTTGTAATCAATACACACTATGATAATGATAGCTTGTTATTTATACAAAATTATGAAAAAGATATCTCTAATATGATGGATATTTTAGAATTGTATTGTGTAGTTTCAAGATCTAAGTTTTCTCATGATAAAATTGAATTTTTGATGATCTAAACAGGGTTTATTCCTCAATGGATACCTCATGAATGGAAATAAATTAAACATGGATATATTATGAGGTATCTTGGGATTCCTTTTGGTCTTGGTATTTCTCTCTCTCTGATATGTGGAATTGGTACCTCAATAGAGTTAAGAATAAACTTTTTAGTTGGGGGAATAAATTCCTCTCTTTGGCAGGTAAGATCCAAGTAACTAAAAAAAAATTCTTTCCACACATGTTTATTACTCATCATATTGGATGCCTTCTAAAAAAGGTTATGAGGACTTAATTAAAATTATCCAATGATTCCTCTGGGTTAAAAGGGATGGTAATGCTAGTTTTATATCTACGTCATGGTCCCATTATATTCAACCTAAATGTAAAGGTGTTTTGGGGTTAATAGATACAAAAACACAAGGAGTTTGTTTGGCAACCAAATGGATTGTTAGAGCCATAAGAGGTGAAGAACCATGGAAACTTATTATACAGAATAAAATTAGTCTAGTTGTAGTGAAAGGCAAATGGAAGTCAGTGGGATGGATGGAAAAAAATATTCATGCTTCATTCTTCTCTGTGAAAGCTTCACCACCCTTACAATCTATTTCGAAGGCTTGAAAATATACTTATCACTTTTGGATGTCTCTTTGCAACATGGTCTTAGCTTTTCCTCCTCTTCTATTTGGTCGAATAAACATATTCATTATCAAGGTTAGCCCTTGTCTTAAGTTATCCTAAACAGTCTTATTTTCTATTTAACAAGGGATTTTGATGTTTTGGAGATCTTTGGGATTTTTTTACATTGAGTTGGTTATCATGGCAGACTATTATAAATTGATTTAGCCTAAGTAATAAGTATAACCCATTTTTTATTTTTTTGTAGTCCTTAGTGCCTGTAAAATTATCCATGAAGTTATGTACCCTTGTCCAATGTAATTTTTTCAAGGACTGGTTATGGTTGGCTTATTATTCTTTTCTTTTTTTCCTTTTAAAAATATATACTTCCAATTGCTTCATGATTTGATTTTAAAGCCTTTCTTGAACAACAAATGGAATTATAGGTTCAGTGAAAAGTATTGGATAAATCTCACTACTCAAATTTGGAAAACAAAAGTTGATTTTGATGCTTAGTTGATGGCTTAGAAGATACTACATTGTAAACTACCCATTAGGGATAGGTTGAAATGTATTATGATCTAATTGGTCAACTATCCCTTTTATCATAGACATAAAACTATGAGACATGTTTTTTGGGGATGCCCATTCATTAAAAAAATAATGGAATTCAATGTTTTGTGATTTACCTACTATTTTTGGATATAAGCTTAGCTAAAAAGAGGCCTTAATAGGGGTTGGCTTACATGATAATGCTATAGTTGATGGTATTACACATGTTATTTTGATGCATCTATGGAGGAAAAGATGCAAATCAATTTTTGATAATCATAATGATCACCAGGATCTTGTAGTTCTAAGGATTTACTATGATATGCTTTTTTTTCTTGATTCCTTCTTCTCTCAATGGCAGGAAGAATCAAAGAAGAATATAATGGTATATCTCTAAATTCAAAAATCCAAACACCAATTGAACCGGCTATTGAGCAACAAGAGGATTTGTATTGCCTAATAATTAAAGTCTCTTTTGCATGATAGTTGACAGGCCTTTGTTGTGGTTGTTCTTGCTTGGATTAGTAGAATTTATGATGTGATATGTTGTAATGTCTATCTTGTGCCACATTTATGTTTGTTTTAGATGGTTTATGATTATTTCCAATAGTATTTTATGTATATTCTTAGCATTTTTATTGTTTTTTTATGGTTTTCAAATGCTACCAACAACTTCTTACTTTCAGATGCTCTTCTGAGCATTGAACTCTTTATGTACTTTTGAATTTATTTCAATACAAAATTAAATTAAATTAAAAAAAATTATATTTCCAAATAATTAATTTAATAAATACTTAAAATATCTATGATTTACTTATTCTTAACCCTGTAACAATGTATAGTTGGTTGTTAATCATATACGATGCAAAACAAAAAGAAATATTACAACCTATAAAAGTTGATTAGAGTATTAAAAAGTATGAAGGGTTAATAAGGTTAACTAAAATGTGTGTTTATAAAGTGGGAAGTAAGTGTGTGTGTGTGTGTGTGTGTGTGTGTGTGTGGGTGCGTGTGTGCATGCATGCGTGTAAAATGTTCTATCAAATTTTTCAGTGTTTATCACAAAAAATATATTGAGAGCTAAAAACCAAACCTTAATTATATGTGTAGGCAACTTATGTTGGTATAGGGGAATTTATTAATTTTAATATTATATTATTTTAAGTTGTTTGTGTTTTTATTGATTATTAGTTTAGATTAGGTGTTTATTAGTTTTATGTTTTTTAGTTATTTTTAGTTATGTTTTAGTTATTTTTATCTCTTCTCTATTTCACTCTCTTCCTCGTGTCCCCTTTATGTTTTGATGTTTTCCCTAGAACTGTATTTATACTATCATTTTTTCCTAGAACTGCATTTGTAAGGTTTTGGGGGATTTTTATGTGAAAGCCCTTTTGACCCTCTTTTAGGTCCCCCAAGTTTTTTAAGTCATTTAAAAAGTTTTTTTACATGTTGTATGTTGGCTTACGTATCATTAAGGTCATATTTTAAATTCAATAAATCTATAAATACATAGGCACATTCACTAATTTAGGACATGAAAGGAAAAACATATAAAGATACATATCATTTGAGAGAGCTTCATTGTGAATTCAAAGTATTTAGAGAAGAATAATATTTTAAGCATTTATTTATTTATCAAACATTTATTCTAGCATGAAAGGTCATATAAATTAGACGTTGCATTACATTGGAATATTTGGGTGAATCATTTACATTATACATGGTAGCATATTTTTGATATAGTACATTGTTGAGGGATTGAATTTTAATAAATATTTATCAATTCAATAGAAACATGTTTTTTTAATTGGATTTTTTTTAACTTGGTGGAAATTGTATGTCACAATTAGTGTCAGAATGGGCGTCACCATTTTTATGTAACCGTTCAAAAATTTCAATAAAATTGCACAAGTAAATTTATATTATGTCAAAGGTTATTTTTTATTTTGAGTGAAATTTAATATTTAAATCAGTTTATTGTTATTGATATTATCAAAAAAATATATGATAATTATTTTTTTTATAAAAAAATATAATTTATGAATTTAATTATTTGTAAAATAGACAAGAGTGCTCAATTATATAAAGAATGCAGTTATATTGGATGTTATATATATTTAAATATTTAGAAATTAATAATTTAATGTATACTAAGCTTTTGATCACAATTAATAGTTAAAATCACTAATTAACATATTACAAAATAGTTTATAGAATAAACAATATTTTTTAGGTGACTTATCATTTTTTTTTAAAAATAACTCATTGATTATTTAATCTTTTTGGTGCATTCTACTTTGACCAGATTTCTCATGACTTCATTGTTGCTTATCACAATTTTCTAGAGTCAACATATTTGTGAAGTGTCCTAGATATACCTCTAAAAAAAAATCTATCCTAAGCTATTTCAATAGAAATAACAAACATCATGGCCCTCATTTACAAAAATATGATTTTTTTTATATTGAATCTTTTTTCATATTAAGATCACGAGATTTGTTATGTATATATCTCCATGTGATTTTACACATAGAAAGGATATATCTAATAATTATTGACTCATTCTTTACACATTCGTTAAGCTTACTATATCACGTGTTACACAAATAATATCAATACTAATTGGTTTTCAAAACTTCTACTTGGAAGTCTATTGATAATAATTTCTAATAAAGAAATAAAAATCAATGTAAATAGGTTGTTATCATTTATTTTGTATGTGTAGTATAATGTTAGTTTTTCTATTGACTACCACTCCCTTACAGATATTTACAAAACCAAGCAAATTCCCACCTATTTATGTTGTACAAAGTTGGTTTATAAAGATTTTCAATCCATCAAATCCAACTTATGTGGTTAAATGGATCGTTAACTTCCATTGATTGTCACTCAAGTGTTGTCTAAGGACTATTTTGTATTCATGGATCCAAGGTGAGGCTTGACACTCATAGCTTTGGATTTAAATCAAATAACATACATATACAACTTAAAGCATTATACCTTCCATTTAACATGTTTTTGTTGTTATAGGACAAGATGCTTAAACAACTGAGCCAAAGATTGCAAATTGTAGTAGACAACGATATTGACAAACATGAAATCATCCTTCTTGGTGTTTCCCTAAGGCACCTCCACCACATATGACTCTAACACAAGCATCTACCACTTTACATTGTCCATCAACACCTAATTCAATGTAGTGATAGAGCGATAATTCTTGAGTCTATGCTTTCCAACCAACACGTTGAAGCTCATGATATGGCTCTTTTTTTATAAAATCTCAAGCCATTCCACAAGTGGGTCATCTATCCCATAATACCATAAGTCCTATCTATGAGCTTCTCAAATGTGTGGCAACCCTTAAGCATGCATTCATGGAGATGGTGTTAGGTCATTATTAATAGTGGGTGAGTATGCATGAGGAGCAATGAGACAAGGCTAGATGGATTGTTTTCCTTAACATAGAAACACTTTGTAGAATGGGTACACATTATATAGATAGTAAACAAAGGACAATATTAACATATTTTGATCATCTCAAATGAATTCACTAGAACTTATTATTTTCCACTAATTTGATGGAACTCCAAGATTGTAAGTTTAGATATTTAGATATTTTTAATTTCCTTCCCTCCATACAATGAGATCAATTTCTAAATTATTTATGCTAAATTTGATTAATTCTAGTTGGAGCCTAATTTTATTTCATCTACAATCTGTACCCTCATTTCATTGATAATTATGTGCCAACCAAAATATTACCCACATAGCAAGTCAACTTTTATTAAAATGAGTTATCCCATGATTGGCTACGTAAGTAATCGTTGAACATGCTATAGTGTCTAAGTAGGGTTTAGACAAAATGTGGGAGGGCTCTACCCATGAAAATGACTCCAATATAATTAAATAAATGTAGTCTATATGCAAGTGTAGAAGGATGTTTGAGCCTCGAAGTAGCTTCCTTGAGAAACAATTAGGAAAACATGCAGAGAAAAACATGCAACTACTTGTATTTTAATAAAAGTTGATTGGATTTTATTAAAGAGTAGGTTACATGGGGTATCAACTGGGAAAAAAAGAAGGAAAATGTGTAGAGAAAAATATGTACCTACATGTATTGTAGTAAAAGTTGATTATATTCTATTAAAGATTAGTTTCCTTATAGAACCATTAGAAAAAAGGATGCAAATGTATATAAAAATATATTAAACGATTTATATTGTATTAAAATTTGATTGGATATGATTAAAGAGCAACATCCTTAGGGAAAAATTAGAAATAAGGACACAAACTTTATAGAGAATTTAACATGTACTTAATTATATTGAAAAAAAGTTGATTGCATTTGATTAAAAATAGGTTTTTTAGGGGAACAATCATAGAAAAAGACGGGAAATGTGTAGAGCAAAATATGCACTGGCTTATACTGTATTAAAGTATTAAAAATTGATTGGATTTGATTAAAGAGGAGCTTTTTTGAACCAATGACTATGAAGAACTATAAAATATGTAAATTAAAAACATGCACCGATCCCTATTGTACTAATATTTAATTGGAATTGATTAAAGTGTAGCATCCTTAAAGGAACAACTTAAAAAAATAAGGAAAATGTGTAGAGAAAAAAAATGAATCAACTTACAACCATAGTAAAAAGAGTTATCCCAAGATTAGTTGCATAAGTAATGGTTGAACATGGTTTAGTGTCTAAACATGTTTTAGACCAAAATATGGTTGGACTCGACACATGAAAATACCTTTAGCGTAAATAAATAAATGTAGTCCATATAAAAGTGTAGATGGATGTTCTAACCTCCAAGCAACGTCCTTGGAGAACAATTTCAAAAATTTGTAGAGGAAAAAATGCAGCCACTTGTAATATACAAAAAGTTGAAATAAAACGCTACCGTTAAAAGGGTAGTTACACTGAAAAGAATGAGAAGAAAAATTGTGGGCAAGTTATTCCTGACCATCGCTATCAATCAATGAAATGAAATGAAATGAGTTTTAATGACGTCCACGAGACCAAATAATTTATGGGACCAAGTATCAAGATCATTAGAGATTCTTCATATTCTTTTGGAAGTCATCTCGCCTCCTATGAATCTTTACCAACACCCAGGCCGTGTTGTGTAGCCTTCCCTTCTCAAATAATCAATTGAAAGTCCAGCGAATTTTTCTATGAATGGACAGCATAGAAAGTCATGGTAGCCTAGGACGCTATCGTTGAAAAGAAAAATCAGCCTGTGCTGCTCAGGATAACATGGCATTAAGAGGAAATAATATATGAAAGGGAACTGTAATTGACCGTAAGGCACTACAGCTAAAAGAAGGCCAAGAAAAATTGTGGGGGAAGAATCCTTGCGTTTAAGACTTTTTGTGAATTGATAGCGTGTGAATGTCTTCCTTGCGTTTAACGTTTTCAGTTGACTCCCACAATTTCATTCAAACGGATATTACGGTGCCGTGTTTGAAAAACACAGATAATATTGTACCATGTTTAAAAATCACTGATAATATTATACCATGGTTAAAAAATACTGATAATATTTTACCATGGTTAAAAATCAGTGATAATATTATAGTACAATTTTTGTTGGCTGTAGCTTCTTACAGTTAAAAGTCTCATCTATTATTTTCATCTTTTGGCTGTAGCGTCTTATGTTCTACGATGGCCTTTTAATGTTTTTATTTTACTCCCAAATTTTCAGTCAATCTATTCATTGAGGCAGTAAGTCGAGATGACACAAACATATATTTTATATATAATAATAATATAAATATTTATATATAATGCTTATAGTTGGTGATGTTTATTTATAATCAATAAATTGTAAATTTTAATGGTTTACAAGAAGAAGAGTTAGTTTTTATTTTATGTACAGTCGATGTGTCATGTTAAATGAAATTAATTAGTAAATTTACTGGTGATTAAATGTGGAGGCATATTTGAATTGTAAGTTGATTGAAATCCATTTATCTCCAACACACTATGGATAAAATGAGCTCTTTTTCAACTCGTATAAATATATATTGTACACAACATAATGGTTAATTGAATTTTGGTTGAAGTGGAAAACACTACTTAAATCAATATGCTATTACAAAAAGAATCTTTGATATATATTTGACAATTAAAACATTAGAATTCATTCCAACATGTTTCAACCAAGGAAAAAGTTTATAGGTCACCGCTAAGGGAGACACGATTGTAATTGTGTGACCACTATACCTTATAATCATTTTATAAATTTATGTTTTTCAATTTAAAAATGAATATTAAGATGCGCGATAGCTTCAGAGAATCAGAGTTAAGTTTGATAGTTCTCTCAATGATTTTTTAATTGATACATAATTAAATTAATTTATGTAAAAAACAATTAAAATTTATTTAAGACAATTTTTGATGCTGATTTTTTTTTTTTTTTTTAAATGATATTATTCAGAATTATAAAGATTGGGTTGCATGGGGTTTTTTAGTGAGAAAACACTCTTTTTAAATTCCTCATTTCTTCATGGGGATTTATGGTGTGGATATGGAAATTGAGAGATTTTTTTTTAATTTATTTTTATGTTGTAGTGACTTTTTGACATTAGTTTCCACATATTTATACAAATTTTTTAATACATTCTATAACATTTGATAAATAGGTGATAATCATTGGGTTATATGGTTAATTTTTGGAGTATCTAATAGCTTCGTGATTTGGAGTCTAGGGGATGATCCAATACTCAACTCTCCAGATGAGAATTTACATGAAGTTATGTTCGTATGTGGAAACTTTGTGAGAAAGACATTACAAGGAGAGAGATTTAGAACCAAAACAATAAAAGTACTTTATTTATCAATTCACTCTATACATGACATACTCTTGTTAAAGATGTATGATTGCTATCTTCTTGTCTATATATATATATATATAGTGAGGTTTAGAGCCATTATGGAAATTGCACTGTTTTTATGTATGACTCATCATCTTCTCACGGTTGTGATGTTACTGAAGTCTATTACTAATGTTCTATGGTTTATAATGTTAACACTGTAAGGACTATGTAGTAACGTAAGAATGGAATTGGATCTCGTAGAATCATAGAGAGATGTTGAACCCAAAAACTATTTCACTGCCACTAGCACGAACATAGATAAACAACAAAAATGATCTATGGTAAGATCTAATGGCTCAAATCCACCTAATGTAACACAAACTAAATAAATGTCTCTACAATTACCACAAGCTATAAGAAGGGTCCGGACATTAATGTCATATCCACTATTGGTTGATTTTCCTTGAACAATCACACCTCCTTATAAAACAATAGCCCTCTTATAAAATAATATCCTTGATTACGTTAAATCTTAGTAAATAGTTGTAGAACTTTAACCTTAATTGTTAGCGGATCCCATTTATTTGAGAGGTACTGCTCTCGAGATCAATATCTATTACCCACCCCATCACATGCAAAAACCAAATAATAATGTACCAAAAATTAACATCATATTCATTGTGTAGGGATCAAAGCACTCCCCAAGGGATTCGATCTCTTCATCCTTTAACTCCTTAATCTTTATTCTTCAACTAATCAAAAATTAAAATTTTCCAAGCAATCATTTTAAATGACACAAAATGTTTTCCTTAATTAAAATTTTCCAAGCAATCATTTTAAATGACACAAAATGTTTTCCTTTTTTAACCACTTGATTTTTATTTGACTATTTTATCGTATGTTCATTGGATGCTAAATATAATAGTTTTGCATAAATTTCAAGAACATTTTTTTTTGCCTTACCATATGTATACATAACTTTTTAAATGCAACCCTACATACTTTACCCTAAATTTTTTTATCCAATATAGTCAACATTAATGCGCACTTAGAGTAGGTTCTCTTGCCATTTGTGAATCGATTCCACATTTCATCGAGTTTTGTTGAAATGACCTCTAACATTCATTTACTCTATATAAATTCTTTTTTTTAATAATATTAGTTATATTTATCTTGCCTTTAGAAATTTTTGGACCATTTTAAATTGGTGCTACATGTTTGAGAGAACTTTTAAAATCAAGCTTATGTAATTAAACAATCATTTCATAGATGTGGTTTCTGTATGCACTTAAATTTTATATAGTATAATATTTTTTGATACAAATCTGATGATGATGCAATGATCTCTTATTTTGTGTTCCATAAGGAACTTTATAACTCCTTGTTTTCATTTTACTTCCCTACTCCTCCCTTGACCCCTTTGAGTCTCCTTGCGATTAAATTCTATAGATTTTATCAGCTTATTTTAAAAACTTTATATCTAGGATAAAATCGTCACTCTAGGTGACAAAACCACCACCTTCCTTTACGAAACCACCCTTCAAATTACATAACTATTGTGGTAGTTTCGTAATTACCATGGTGGTTACATATTAAAATAAGGGTGGTTATGTAATTATAAGTGGCAATTCCATTACCAATAGATGTGGTTTCATAACTACCCTTGCATAAAGCAACATTTATATATCTTTGTACTCATCTTCCAAAATTATCTCTCAAGAATCGTTCCTCAACATGTTTTGCATGCTTTTTGTCATGTTTTTTGTTTGTTCCATCCTAAGTTCTCCTCCAATCTAGCCTAACTCACTCCTTATATTTTCAATCATTTTGAGTCCCTCTCAAGTTCAACTCCTTCATGGAAGCACCCAACTCTTTCTACAAAAAGGTCATTTTTGGTTTGATTTCAGATTCAAAAATTACAATTAGAAGTTTTTATTTTGAATCTTTTTCAACCACAATCCTATTACAATTTACTGAATTTATAACCTCTATAGTTTTCATGTGAACTACATTGCCATAGGTGAAGAAGTGTTATTAATCTAGAAACTCAGTTTTTACAAATCAAAGCATTGGTCAACCTTAGTTAAATTGCTCTCCATTTGTGGTTGTGTCTCTTCTTCTTCTTCCCTATTTGTTTCAAAGCTTGGTCATCCCCAATTATAGGGTTCCTAGAATTCAAACAAGGATAAAAAGGAGCTAGCATACCGAGGATTCTATCATCAACATAGTACATGCATTCCAGTTGATCTATGCCTTGGTCAGTAAGGAGTCTCTTTTGATTTCAATATTTTATTTAATTATTAGATTAGATTAGTTAAGTTATTTTTGCATTAGATTAATCTTATCATTCATAAAAGAATAAATTTGATATGGAGATAATTTTATTTATTTTCATTGTCTTTGTTTCCAAGAAGGAAAAATAGTTAGTTTTGATTGTGCTTGCATTCCAATAGATGTATTTTCTCTCTATTAGCAAACCACTTCATAAATATTTGATAGGAAAACCTTATTAAATCTTTAAAACATTTCCAGCCAGCCTAGCTTTTCATTTTCAAATTCAAAACAATTTTTTTTTCCATTCAAGACATTTTCAGCCAGCCTAGCTTTTCATTTTCAAATTCAAAACAATTTTTTTTCCATTCAAAACAACCAACTAGTCAACCACAAGATCTTAGATAATCTTAAGTGCACAAGAAGAGCAAGTAAATTTCTATTGTTTATTTTTTTGATGAATTAAAAGTGCTGTTATTCCCTATTAAAAATATAAAATTAGAATTCATATTTCTTGTCTCTCTTTTAGCAAGGCATTAAAAAAAACTATTTACAACATACTACGAAAGTTGAAAGGCTAGTTTAGCTTCTTTGAAGACAAATAATGTCTTTAAAAAGTGTTGTTATATATATATATATATATATATATATATATATATATATATATATATATATATATATATATATATATATATATATATATAAAGATATAAAGATTATATTTCATTTCACATTGATTGCACATTTAGAAGACATAATTTATATTTTTAATCTATTCCACATAAAAAATTAAAAACTATAAAAACATCATCATCTAGATTGCATCTAGACAAAGCTAAGAAAATCAGCACTTTATATAATAGTATAGGTTTCTTCCTCTCTCCCTTCAATGCATTATGAATTATTAGAAAAAAAATAAAAAGAATTTATACTCTCATTTACTTTAATTTTTGTCATTTATTTATTTTCAGCATTTTAATTTTAGGAAGCAAGCATTTTACCTCCATAAACTCAATAAAACTCAAAAACAATGAAAACTAGAAAAAATAGTGTTAAAAAGTCTTGCCAACACACACAAGCACCTAGATTTCATTATAATATTTTTTAACATGTAAAAGCATCGATGTTCCATCCAAGCCTTTCCTATTCATGTAAGCACCCCACACAAAGCCTTGCTTCAACATCACAACAAGCATACACAACAAGCCATTGTCTAATAAGTTCATATGCTTATATATTGGCCTTTGCCTAACCTCTTTTGGATGACCCTTCTTGAGACACAAGGTCTTTTTTACCAAGGTTTATTCCCTAGAGTTAAAGCACCAGATATAGATACATATATTCAAACTGACATTAATACCAAGCTAAAATGTGAAGTTTTCTGCTCCACCCCGATTCCTCATATTATTATTGACTCCTTTACTACTTTTGATAAATAATAACACATCCAAAATCCACTTGTAGTTATACATCCTCAATATAGAGTTTATCTAATCAACATTGCCCATCTTTAGTCACATCTCCATTTCCCTTCTTATTCCTCAGTTCTAGCCTCATCCATATCATTCACATCTTCTATATTGAATTGAGTGGGCATAGTCATCCAAACCATGTTGACTATATTCCTCTTGTGGTCAAACCCAATCTCTCCCATTTTGCTAGTCTTAGCATCAACCAAGAGCTTTGCCTTCTTATGATCTCAAAAACTGAAGGACATTAGAACTCTATTTTATCATAGCTTGACACTCTTAACAAGCACTATGACATTGTTGAGGTCATTTGGTTATATCACGATAACCCATTACCACCACCCATTCTAATTCTCATCTTGCCTAATATTCAACCCAATCCATAGCCCATCCATTATGTCAATTACCTTGGCCTAACCTCAGGGATTCAAATGCATAATTTAACATGTGTTATTCATAGTTACAAAAATCATTGAACCCAAAGTGAAGGACTTCATCCTTTGCATTTTAATTTTATTCCTATTCTCTTTCTCCTCTTCTCCATTTTCCTCTCCTCCTTTCATTTATTCTAAAAGAATTCATATGCCCCTAAAATATGTCTAGACAGGACATCGATGGGTCCCTTGGCCTAGAGGACTACAAGAAAAGCTAGCTCAATTCTAGCGAGCCTTTATTGATGAGTTTGAAAAACTAAACCTTTGACACCAATATAAACTACCAATTATAATATTACCCTCATCCCAACACCCAGACCAAGAGTGGGGCATCCATTCAATAAATATGAGACATATATAAAACTATGAGTAACCACCCAGACTCTAATTATATGACCCTTACTCAAGTAAGTGCGACCACTCCTTATGTGGCCACTAGGCCATCCATTAGCTTACAAATCCTAGATGCAAAATTTTTTGCTTAGTATGATCATTACCTAGGAATGATATGTCACTTAGAAGATGAGGTTAATCATATGTAAGTAGTTGTGCATCTTCCTAGTAGGAGTCAAGACACCTCCAATCCACTGGTTAAACCTAAACTACTATCCTTGGGATTATTACCCCAAACCAACACCCTTAGACTAACCCATGTCACATCTCTACCCATCCTATATAAGAGGATCTTAGGCCCAGCTCTAATTCTATCACAAATCAACTCATCAACACCTTAGTGGGTCACATTTATGATCTAGAGACCAACTAATAAAGCCTGGGTTGGGGAATGGACCCAAATTATCTTTCATAAGATCATTCCTTCCCTTCCCTTATAAAAGAAATGAATCATAAAATTCCATAATAATATGCTTACATATTTCTGCCACATCAAGAGCATGCACCCCCATTGAACCATGTCTCTCATCAACCCCTCGAGGATATCCTTACTCATGGGGTCCCCAACTTAGGCACCTCTAAATTCCATTCATCTTATCAAGCCCCTATTCAAACCACAATAGAGAAAATATCCACTTATGCTCTGCCTTTTCAAACTGATGTGGTGGCCAACAAGACACCATTCTTTATGCCTTTGAGTTATGTGTCCCCAATGCACACTTCTCATCCATAAACAAGCTATATCCCACCATATATAACATTGGGTTATTTGAAAAAACACATAAACCCCATCATAAAAAACCACTACACTGCCTACATCTAACAACCTCCCTCCTTAATTTCATATTTAGTCCAAATCAACTTATTTGGATAACTATTTTCCATCTTATTCCACTTTGCCTTATCAGGCTTCTTTTATTCCTTCTATGGTTACCAAACTAACCCATATGTGACTCTACCTTTTCACTCTAGTCCCACTACAACAACAACGGAATTTAGAAACATGAGGACTTATTCTAAGTACCTTAAGGAGCCTCTCAATTCCAACATATGGGAGGTTATTTTACCATGTCCCCTACTAAACCTTTCCAAATTTAAAGGGGAGAGGGATCCCAACATGCACGTCAAAGTTTATGCTATAGCTATTAGGTAATTCCTCCCCTAGGATGGGGTTGCTATAAAAAAAATACTAAAACCTTAGAATGGATAGTAGTCAATTGGTATTATTGCCTCCTTGAGGGGTTTATACATTATTTTTTTCAACTCATGGTCAAGTTTGTCAAAGCTTTCACTATGAATAAACTCCTAATGACTAGAATACGATGATTCTTACACATCATGGTCGAGTTTGTCAAAGCTTTCACTATGAATAAACTCTTAAATACTAGCATATGATGATTCTTACACATCATGGTCGAGTTTGTCAAAGCCACCACAATGAGTCAGCTAACCATTTAATCAAAAGATGGTGGAAAGTATTATATTCCTTTGCTAGTGCACTTGACATGGATCAATGAGAATTGTGCAATCTTTTCCTTCACTCCCTTAACAAGGAGATGACAGAGGACATTTATATTTTTCCATATCGACCCTATGAAGAAGGCATTGAGATCTCTTTATGAATTAAAAAATCATTTATTTACAGTGGTTAGCAAACTTATGGGACTAATAGACACATTATCACCCCAAGCCAAAATAATATGTAATTTTAAAATGCAATTCCAAATAATACCTATAACCAAGACAAAAAATTACTAAATATAAATAGGAATGCCACCACTGATTGTGTCACTAACTAAATAAAGAATACAAACCCTATAAATAAAAATCAATATCAACTTGTAAAAAACACTAATATCGCTACCAACACAGGCACTTAGATCCAAAATACACCTCCTTTCATTCATGTGGATGACTTTAACTGACCACTATTACACAGCATGTAACACTATAACCATAATCAAAATCAATATTAATCAGTCAAACAATACCCATAGTTTTAGAGCCAAACATATTACCAATAAAACAATCAACAAGGGTTTAGGTAATCAAGGTAGAACATGAGGCCTAGGGACTATGATCCCAACATTTATTTCCACCTCCATCGAGTTATTGGTCATGACACATGGAATTGTAGGGAATATAATAAATTTATCTAAAGATTCTCATAAGATCAAAGGAAAACATTTGTATACATGTTACTAGAGAGTGCTAATATAAGATCCTAGGCCTTTTTATATGGTCTTATTTCCCCCCAAAATCAAAATTTCCAAATCTAACAAAACCCCTTCCCTAACCACCAAACACATGTTACCTAAATTCAATAGCATAGTGGCCCACATAACCACGGTATTCAACATAATCAACCCATGATGATGTGCACTTGTGATGATGAAGCATCCACCTCTGGGACTTCAACACTAATTTAGATCCTCAGTTGGGAGTGTAATGTAAAACTAGAATGATAGGGGTTATGGAATTAGAAGTTGAAGAAGAGGCAAACAATGTTACACCAGATAGTATCAACCTATGGCCTCCATCCCAAAAACATTTTATAAATAAAGTCTATTCTAAACCCTCAAGGAACTATGATTTAGCCTTTGATTTAGCTAAAATATTCTCCCACATTTAATTCCTAGACTTGCTCAAGAGATCTCCCATTCATTGGTTAGCCTTACTCAATGCCCTAGCACTAGGGAATTTATCCAGTGTTACTCCTCCATAATGTTAAATCAACCACATTGCTATGGACATGTTTCCACTTGGTCAAGAATCATGGGATGTCAATTATTTTTCTGATTTATGAAGTCTTCCTACTAACTTTGAGATGGTGAGGAGGGGAGATCCAACCTTTTTTATAAAGGTTTAGATTTACAATAATTATATGAAGAGAGCCATGGTCGATGATGGGGTGACTATTAGTATTGTCCCCTTTTACTTCCTAAAAAAGCTTGGTTATGGTGAAAACAATTTTTCTATGATGCATAACACCCTACGAGGCTATGACTACCTCAAATATACTTCCATAGTGACCATTGCACTCCTAGTCACTATGGGCCCCAAGATAATGCTATTTGAGTTTTATGTCATAGACAAAGGTACCAATTATAATATGATCTTGGGAAGGCCCTAAATACTTAAGATGAAGGTTATCCCTTTAACATTATTTCAATAAATTTGGTTCTTATACCTAGGAAAGGTTTTCATATCTATAGACACCAAAAATCTGCACATGATGGTTCTAAATGTCATAATCCCCCTAGACCACTTCATGACCCTCTTGGGCCCAACCTTGACCTTTGAACTAGAAACCAAACCTGACCATAACTATATTGATCTACTAAATAAACCCACCTCTTTAACTCAACCTGAACTTAGGCCTCAACTGTCGATGATCACCTTAACCATCAGTGATCATCCTGACCATCGACAGTCAGGTTCCTTTACCTAAACGAACTTAATTGATCCTTTACTCTACCTTACATTTTTATAATTAGCTTGTATAATTCATGTGAACATAGATGCATATGAGAGATAAATTTAGACAACAAGTTAGACCTCATATTAAATATCTTATTGCACCTCTCCTTCCTTGCCTACAGGAAGAGAATAATAAGAGGTGAAAATGGATGACATCTATGACTTCAAGAGCTTTTGTATCTAGATATTTCTTTGCAAGTCACTTCACCTAAAAATATAGTGATCTACCTATCTTATTAGAGATCCAAATTGTTACCACCCATTGATCAACATCCAAGTACCGTTATTCTACCAGAATCATAGAGGCTCTATCAACGAGCCAACCACCTCAACTATTCACCAAATCAACCTCTGGTAAGCTAAGTATTTATTTTCAATTAGTTAATTACTTTGTTTTAATTTTAAAATCAACCCAAACCAAGCCAATCTCATAGAATCCCATTTTGTAACCTTGTCTAAACAACCTTTTTATCACCCAAACCCAACACATAGTAATAGTCGATGGTCATCCTGACCACCGATGGTCTATTCAACTATCGACGGTCACCTTAACCACTGATGATCACCTCAACTACCAATGGTCACACCAACCACAGATGATCACTATGGCATAAAATAACAAGTTATTTTCACCCACTTACCCTCAACCAAATCCAACTTTCTTTTCGTTTGCTTGTTCACAAACTCCCAACCTATTTTATGAACCACACTCAGACTATTTATCATTAGTATTAACCTTATTATTTATATAATTAGTCATTTTAGTTTATTTATTTATCAATCATTTCTTGTATTACATTTTAGTACCTTATAATTATTGATGCAAGTATCTTATCTTTAATTTTATAAAATCATTTTTTTTAACATGTGGATTGACATCCCTTGAGAAATCTCTTGCTTTCAAGATCTAGCTAGCACTAAGTAATCCACCTAACCAACTATTTGCTTTAGTTTTGTCTTACTTGCAGATCATTCTACCAAACCAAAGAGGAACTCCTCACAATCATCTGATTTAATGCACACACAACCAAACATGTTTTTCAACCATACCCATATCTAGTTTATTTATCCTTCCTCTCTCAGAATAAAAGCTAAAATTCACTAAAAAATTATGGCATACTCAATGAGACCTTCGAGTCTCTACTTGGGTTTCATTTATTTTCATATACATGCTCTTCTCCTTATTCTATGCTCATAAACAAAATTAAATTTTCTTTTGGGTTTATAATCAACTACATTCATTACTTTCTTACATGTTTAGCTCACTTAGTTAAATTAAATCAAAGTAATTCTATAATAGCATCACTCTTGTTGCACACACTAGACCAAATCACCTTCATTTATAAAACATCTAAACAACTTGACATAAGGCCTGACTAGGATTTCATCACCTAGCAGATCACCTTACCCTTCCTAATAATCTTACATGGAATTCATTACCAAGAGGAGAACTAACTCATCTCCCCAATTGAGAATAAACTCTAGAAATTGGTATATACTAGAAAAACACCTGACACCCTTATCACTATAGTGTGTGAAGTGAGGGGGTAGGACCCAATACCAAGCCACATATTGATTTCCAATAGGGATATTTTTGAGATCTTAAACAACCTGAAACCATCCATAGATTTCTTTTTTAGTACCTGTTCTATCAACCCAATTAGATTTACATAATTTATTGAAAGATTAAGGTATAATCCAAAAGAAATATTAAAAATAACTTTAGAACTTAACATACTTTTTAGTGTGTGTTTGTCTTCTTTTATCATTTCTTATCTTCTTTCTCTTTGAGTGGTTACATTGTTTGTCTATTCTTTTCCCCTTATCTTGTATGGTTCTCACTCATCAACAGTGAAGGAACTTATTAGGGTAGAACCCATCACCAAACCATCCAACCTCTTCTACCTCCTCATCCATGGAATATCTCTCAGATGTAGAGAATTCTCCTCACCCCTCAAGAAGTCCCAGTTTCCCTTAGGTATTTTCCCAAGGAGATATAAAATTCACCACATTCCTAGACAACAACCATGTGGCCCTTCAACATTATCTTAACACCATGCCTCACCATACCCCTTCTTCGGTCCCACCTATGGACCCACCTTATGGGGAACACTTTTATTGCTACATTCACCACCCAAACATTGACTACCCAAGCATCTTCATACACCAATAATCCCTTTGATAATATTGTGGAAAACCAACCCACTCAATCTTCCAATACCCTTACACCTTCCACCCCCACCAACAATTCCTCTACCTTACAAACAACCCAACCATTAACCACTTATACTCCACCCACCATGAGAGTATCTACTACTAGCATTTCCAACCTTCCTTTAGCTACACCCAACCCATTAGTCATGAATCTAATTCCAAATCTTGTGGTGTCTATACCTTCTACCTTATCACTAATCAATACCAAGGTCACTACCTACCCTTTTACTACCAACCCAACCATAATTCCTACCCAAACTACCTTGATCCCTCAATAGGTACCCATTGCACCAAACCTGGGATACATCCCTAATCCACAAGGACATATACCCCCACCTACTTCCTAAACACTTACATCAACCTACCCCTACATATCATCTACCCAACCAATGGTGTCCACACATCAATACATGGCATCTACCCAACCGCCTATGTCTGCATAACAATATGTGATAGCTTCTCAACCTTCAACCAATTATCAATATGCCTCCCAACCACAATAATAATTTGCCCCTTATAACCCTTTAGGTACACCACCCCAAATAGATCTAATGAAAATGCTAATGGATAAAATGGTGACTCTAGAATCATCCATTTTTGGAGCTCACAACATCTTATCCTATGACCAGATCTACAATGAACCCATTCACACATATGTCCCTATCAGACCATATCCTCCTTAGTGGGAGCTCCTAAAGTTTTCTAAATTATAGAGCAAGGAGGACCCCCAACAACACCTTTGGGCATTTGGGAATTCATGTTATATGATTGCCTATGATGATGCTCTCCTCCTTCATAACTTCCCCATGTCTTTATCTAGCCTAGCCCTTAATTGGTATAGTGACATTACCAAAAATTCTCTCTTTTCCTTCACCTAGCTAGCCCAAACTTTCTCGGATCACTTTTCAATAAAAATCTCCAAGAAACTTTCGATCACTGACCTTTACTCTATCTAATAATTTGATGATGAATCTATTACTGATTTTGTAGCCCATTAGATGAGTTTAATCAATCAAATTTCTTTCTCTTTACCCTAAGATGAACTAATATATATTTTTGCTCAGGTGTGTGCCAAACACATATCCTCTACATTATGTGTATAAATATTTAGAACCTTTGAGGAATATTTTACAATGGCACATAAGCTATAAAATAGGGCCATCAATGAAGGGAAGATAAAGTTGAAAAAAAAACTCTACCTTCAAAACCAATGAGGCATCTTCCTCTAAACCATGTAACCAAACCAATACTGGGACCAAGAACAAGGGAACTATAAATGTGGTTGTCCTTAAGACCGCTCCTCCACCATATATCAATCAACCAAAATCTTCTAGAGCATCAAATCAAAACACGAGTAACCAAAACCAAAAAAGTTAGAAGCAATTTACTCTACTTGGGGAATCTTATGCTTTAGTCTTAGAGAAGCTCCTAAAAGATAATATCATACAACTCCATCCCATTAAATGCCTCAATAATTTGATTATTCTCATCCTGCACCTATCTCATATAGTGATAATGACCTAGGTGCTTTCCATCGAGTAGTTGGGCATGATGTTATTAGGTGTAATACCTTCAAAAACATTATCTAAACCCTCATTGATAACGGGGAAATTGTGTTGGACAACCCTAATGCACCTCCAAACCAATCCATTGATATCTTTATATAACCTTTTTCCAATCAAGTACCTACTAAAAATGAGAGCAACAAAGTTGGATGTCCTCATGATGCCCATATAGTCAACATGGTTCTTGGCACACTCATTGCTGAAGAACCTACTACCCAATCTACCTATTCTTCACTTTCTCTAATTATTGAGTTAGTGGAGTTACCTCCTCTTCCTTTGGAGACCCAAAATGAGGAAGTAACATTTTCCCCTCCTCTACTTATTGAGGTAGTGGAGTTATCAACCCCTTTTTTGAGTGACATATCAGAGAAAGAAACCATCACCACTTTACCTTCTCCTTCAACTACCAAAAAATTCACTTCCCCTTTGGAGATCATTCCCAAGGAGGAAACCACCATATTTACACCTCCCATAGAGGAACCATCCATCCAAACCTTGCATCCTTTGATTGAGGAAAAGGATGAGGTCACTATCTTCTTTTCCCAACCTATGGGATTATCTTTTGAGTTTACTGCATAGGGAACAACACCAATCTATAAACATTTCTCTAGATTAGTTTAGAGATTGGAATTTATCTCCAAACCTAACATAGATTAAGCCACCTTTTGGAAATAATTGGGGCTACCTTACATCATAAAAAAGGAACCTCCAACCACATCTTTCATAGACCAACCCATCACTTCTAATACCCAACCCATTATCAAACCAATCAAAGCCTCTACGAACCCAACCATCTCCCATACATCCAAAGCAATCAAACCCCAAAAAACCAAATTTTCACCTACCACTTCAACAAAACCAAATAAAAATCTTAGCATCTTCCCTGTGTAGATCCTTGATCTTCCATCTTTGAAAGTGGAGCTAACCTCATCAAACCCACCAACCAAACACCAAACCAAATCAACCAAGGAGATAAAACCACAAAAGGGATAAAAGCCCAAACTTATACCTCCCTCAACCTTGCACTCTATTTTAGGGACTTATCCCTTTACTCTAATTAGGAAACCAACTATCTCAACCAAAACCAAACCACCACTATTAGTTAGACCATCACTCTTACTTTCTGACACGCCTATCTTCACTGAGCTACCAATAACCAAACTACCTATCTTATGATCTTATACCTCCAACTTGTCAACTTCCTTACCTAAAACAAAGCCATAAATTACCACCATACACAAATCATCTATTGCCAAAACCATTTTTGAAACAACTCCCAACTTAACCACCAAGACCAAGACCTCTAGACCCCCTCCACCTTTGGCTGAGTCTTACTCAACTATCTTCTAAAGCTTATTATAAGATTCTTGTTTGACCTTACCTCTTATCATACCATTTGACCCTCTTAGGCTAAAACCCACCTGGTATAATGAATGATAAGTGTGCTCATACCATAGGACACTTGGTCATAACATGGAAAACTACAAATCTCTTTAAACCATAATCCACTAGATCTATGATGAGGATGATCTATTATCAGATGAACTTCCTAGGATCCCTCTACCAATTCCATAAACAACCATTTCCCAACACCTACTTAACCCCCCACTCTCACCTCATAATGATGGGGAACCAACTCGATCTCCTAACCCAACTCTTCCTTCTATCCATATTATCAATGTAGTCACACAAGCACAACAAAAGGATAAGAGGAAAGACAAAGTTTCCATCCCATGGACATACCCTCTTCCACCTCCCAACTAGTTCAAATCCAAGTATCTTCACCTTTAGCCAAACCCAAGATATCCATCTTGGGTACCTCTCAATCTAACCCCTCTAAATCAATCATAAGGGTAATCCTCAAACAACTTCACCAAACCACAATAAAAATGATCTTATACAAACTCATTTCTACCTTGCCTCATCACTGCAAAGCAATGAAAGAGGCCTTACAATAGATAGAAGTCCATCTTGAATACCCTCAACCTCTAACAACATTTATTGGCACTCTCCAACTCTCTCATCTTATCACCTTCAAGGACTCAGAGATACCTTCTATCTACCCTAATGACCTAGATCCCCCTCTCTTCATTACAACCCACATCAACCAGACCCACATCAAACATGTTATGATTGATGGGGGAGATAGTATTAACATCATCTCCTCCCATACCTATGATTAGCTTAAAATTCCAAACAATGTCATGTCTAAAACCTTGGCCATCCTTTGATCTTTAAATGATACCATAGACACTACTTTGTTAAGGTGTGGAGTTAAAAGCTTCAATTGTTTGTAGACACAAGGAAGGATGCTGAAGAACCAAAAGCCCCGGTGTCAGTAGTATGACCGATGTCGGTCATATGCAGTGGAGAAGGAGATCAGCGATGGCAGACAGTCGGCCAACGTCGGCAGCACCAGACAATCAGGGACCGGCGTCGATCGCCTGTGTATTTCCAGAACTGCTGTTGACGAACAATTAGTTAAGTGAAGCGAGTGTTTGCATGTCAAATGACTAATTATAGTCACGAGCTGCGTGTCTAATTATTGTAACTAGAGTTCTATTTTTGTAAGTATGGGATCCTATTTAAAGACCCATAAGGCATGTATTGTAATAATAATTAAGAAGGCAAGTAAAAAAGTATTGAAGCAAGCAAGGTCAAGGAGATCTACAGGTGTAAGGTCAAGGAGATCAGCTGAAGCATTCAAGGAGGGATAATAACTCAGGCTTTAGATTTGTTGTGTTGAGCAAGAGAGAGAGGGAAGAAGGTCTTGAGGTGTGGCAAGCCTTTGAGGTGGAGGAAGAAGTTGCATCTTCCTTATTGTATTTTCTTCTAGTAGTATTTAATACAAAGAGTGTGTATTGTCTCTCAAATTCTTTGCTGTCTCAAGTTTCTAGTTACTTTATCATTCTGGTATAATTTCGTGTTTAATTGCTTATAAGAAATTAATCAATTGTGCTTCCGTTGGATAAGGGGTCACCTAACAGTTAGTATCAGAGCATATTGATTGTTGTAGGTGTTGTTTCTTCTCCTGACAAGTGGTATCAGAGCTATGGTTTGCAGGAAGTAGGGTATTATTTTTTGATTACAGGTCATTCACAGGGTTTTTTGATTGAGTGGGAGTTCAGCAATGGCAAAAGAAAGTAGGCTACAAATGGAGAAATTTAATGGCAAATTATCAACATTGGAGGATGCAGATTGAGGACTATCTGTATCAGAAGGATTTGTACTTACCGTTGGGTGGGGTTACATGCAAGCCCACAAATATGAAGGATGAAGATTGGAATGTTCTTGATTAGAAGGCTCTCGGTTCCATAAGGTTGAGCCTTGCATCATCTGTGATTTCCAGCTTATCACAGTGCAAGACAACGGAAGAGTTGATAAAGTCCTTAGCGAATTTATATGAAAAGCCTTCAGCTTCTAATAAGGTATATATTATGAAGCAGCTATTTACTTTGAAAATGCAGGAAGGTGGATCGGTACATACTCATCTCAGTGATTTCCATGGTTTGGTAAACCAATTAGCTTCAGTCAATATTGTTTTTGATGATGAGGTAAAGGCTCTCTTGATTTTATGTTCTTTGCCTGAAAGTTGGGACGGTTTGGTTATGGCAGTAAGTAATTCTACATCTGCTTCTAAAATATTAAAATTTGATGATGTTGTGAGTGTGATCTTGAATGAGGAAATACACAAGAGAAGCACAGGTGAATCATCAGGGAATGCTCTAAGTGCAGAAAGCAGGGGATGGCAAAGGGAGAAGGTTGAGCAAGGGAAATCAAGGTCAGGAAGGAGATCCGAGTCCAAAGGTATTACCTGCTGGTTTTGTGGAAAGAAAGGACATACAAAGGAGTGTTGGTTGAGAGATAAAGAGAACCAACATGCAGGTATGGAAGAAGCAAAGGATGCAAATATTGTGATGCAGGACGCTCTCATACTTTCTTCGGATAGTCAAGTAGGATCATGGATTTTAGATTCTGGTTCATCTTTTCATGCATCCCCAAACAGAGATTTGTTCTATGAGTATGAACAGGGAGACTTTGGAGTGCTCTATTTAAGGGATGGTACGCCTTGTCAGATAGTTGGCAAAGGGAAAGTGCAGCTGAGATTGCAAATTGACAACACATGGGTGTTGAAAGAGGTCATGCATGTTCCAATTCTAAAGCAGAGTCTAATTTCTATAGGAAGGTTGGGAGATGAGGGATGCACAATAACCCTCACAGTGGATTCTTGGAAGGTTACCAAGGGAACACTTGTTCTAACAAGAGGTAAGAAAGTAGATACTCTTTATCTGTCTACTTGTATTATTGATTCTACTTCTGGTGTAGATTCGAAGATGTGGCCTAATAGGCTTAGTCACATGAATAAGAAGGGAATGGAAGTTCTTGATTAAAAAGGTATGTGTTCAAATTCGGAAAGCATAGATAGAGTTCATTGCAGAAAGAGGGAATTTGATGCTTTTGACAGGAACAAAGAAGCCTTGGTGTTTATGGAGGAGATGAAGGACAGAGATCAGTCACAGGGGCTGAATAAATCTGAGCAGGGTAGCATGGACAGAGGTTTGATCCAAGAAGAGCTCGCGGATGAAAATTTCATCACTTAAAAGAACACACAGACACCAATGTCAGTCGCTTGGCACCAACGTCAGTCATCCAGATACTGACATCGGTCATGTGTAGACCAGCAGGGTCGGTAGGTCGGGCAGGAGAAGTCTGACGTCGGTCATAAGGACTGACGTCGGTAGGAGGGACACCAACATCGGCCAGGGAAATGACGTCAGCAGTCAGGGTCAGTGCAAGGAACTGACATCGATCAGGAGCAGACTGGGAGATGGCCGATATCGGTCACTAGAACGGATGTTGGGTGGATCTATAAGTCTCAAACACCCATGTGGAGGTCAGGAAAGGTATGTGAACCTCATATTCGTTGTTCACCTTCTTTATATTGCTTACTGATAGTCATGAACTAGAAAGATGGAAGAAGCAATGCAGGTAGAATCCAGAAATAGTGGGAGCTTGGCATGGATGAGGAGTGTGAGTCCTTGAGTAGAACCAAACAGGTATTTGTTGGTAGAGTTGTCAGTTGGAAGAAAGCACTGGATAGAGGGATGGATTCCCATATTAGAGAAGAGAGTGGATGGACACATGAGACAGAAGGCTATGGTATATGGTCTTGTTTAGGCTGTAGGCAATGGAGGTTTGACCATTGTATTTTATCTTTACCAGGTTGGATAATATTAGCTACATTATCTTGTTACTGTATTGTGTTACTTGTTGCAGGGTTTCATATACAGGGAGTTTTTTGAGCTAAGGGTAGAGTTGGTTCAGAAGTATGTCATGGAGAATTTGGGAGTAGCAAAATTCTTGTGGCATAAGATACAGGTATTGCATCATAGGTTTGCATGGTGGTTGGTCTTCAAGAGTGACATTGAAGAGGGATACAGAGCCTAAGGAACAAAATAGATGGTGTACAGGTACAGGTACAAGTTGCAGCTGTTTATCTCCAAGTGGGAGATTGTTAAGGTGTGGAGCTAAAAGCTTCAATTGTTTACAGACACAAGGAAGGATGTTGAAGAACCAAAAGCCCCAGCATCGGCAGTATGACCGACGTCGGTCATATGCAGTGGAGAAGGAGACTGGCGACGGTAGACAGTCGGCCGACATCGGCAGCACCAGACAATCAGGGACCGGCATTGGTCGCCTGTGTATTTCCAGAACTGCTGTTGACGAACAGTCAGTTAAGTGAAGTGAGTGTTTGCATGTCAAACAACTAATTATAGTCATGAGCTGCGTGTCTAATTATTGTAACTAGAGTTCTATTTTTGTAAGTATGGGATCCTATTTAAAGACCCATAAGGCATGTATTGTAATAATAATTAAGAAGGCAAGTAAAAAAGTATTGAAGCAAGCAAGGTCAAGGAGATCTACAGGTGTAAGGTCAAGGAGATCAGCTGAAGCATTCAAGGAGGGATAATAACTCAGGCTTTAGATTTGTTGTGTTGAGCAAGAGAGAGAGGGAAGAAGGTCTTGAGGTGTGGCAAGCCTTTGAGGTGGAGGAATAAGTGGCATCTTCCTTATTGTATTTTCTTCTAGTAGTATTTAATACAAAGAGTGTGTATTGTCTCTCAAATTCTTTGCTATCTCAAGTTTCTAGTTACTTTATCATTCTGGTATAATTTCGTGTTTAATTGCTTATAAGAAAGTAATCAATTGTGCTTCCGTTGGATAAGGGGTCACCTAACAGTTAGTATTATAGCATATTGATTGTTTTAGGTGTTGTTTCTTCTCCTGACATACTCTATGAACTGTTATCCTTCATATCCATTTGGGACCTCATACACTCTTAGAAATCTTCTATGTAGTGTAAGGTGAATTCTAGTATAATGTTTTTCTAGGATGACCTTGGATTTGCTCCATGGCTTATATACCCTTTACCCTTCATCATTACATCAAATTTGAGCATGAAGGTCAGGTTTCCACCATATAAGATGACCCAAGTCCTTTTTCATCATGAAACATGACTTATCAAACTAACAGATCTATCACACCTTCATCAGTAATAAATAAGTCTTCAACCACAAAAGATGAAGTCATGTCTTCTTCTACCAATAAGGCATCCATAAGCTCATTAATACCCTCAGATCAAATCCCTACCAAAGACCCCTTGGAATCAACATTCTAACATCTTTCACTCATGGAATATCCCCTCTTGACCCTGGATGCTTTCCCTACTCCTTAGGAGTATGGGCAACTTAACAACCAACCTGGATATGACCCCAACATTAGATCCATTATTCCCCTTGGAACTCCCCTTGGAACTTAAAACCATCAAACCCATTTCATCTATGGGGTATTTAACAAACCTCTTGACACTTATGCCACCTTCTCTTCACCTTGACCATTCACCTTTGGTTTCTCCTACTTGGATAAACTTGAGTTTGCAAAGACATACCTCCACTGATGTTCTTGGAATGGATTTGGGCTAGGATGATACAAACACATTCCACACAAGTTGATTTTAATTGAGACCAAAAATCCTCATGAGAAACATGACATCATTTTTATTCTACTTGAGATTAAAACCAAGCCACCTATCATCACCATTATCAAGGAAGAAATCCCTTCCTCACCAGCCTCTTCCCCACTAGAGTGTGAGTATGATGACATCATCCCACCTTACTTTTTTTTAATCAACATGATTAGCCTCAAACCCATGACTTATCAAAAGGATGAGGTAACCATGACTATTCCTATGACTCACCCTAAACTGGTAGAAGATGACTCTCCTATCATAAACACTGTTCAATGTCAGGATAATGATTCCATTCTCACCTACCTCAGTGTAGAATATCATTCTATCATGTTGAATGAATATACCATGGATATCAACTTGGGCACTAAAGATATTTTATGCATCATTAAAATCAAATAATCTCTAGATTTCATAAAGAATCAAGAAATCTCTACCTTCCTCTAGGACAACAACATAGCATTTGTTTGGTCATATGACATGAATAGAATATGTTGGGTGAATATTTTGTCGTCAACTAACTGATGAAAAAATGGGTATATCAACCACAATACAAGGAGATTTATACCAAAAAAAGTGTAGGTTTACCACATCTTAATGAGATAAATCTCTCCTCTCATCAAGGGGAGGTTCCCTATGAATCACTTATATGCTATATGTATATATAAGTAAGTAGAAAATAATACTCAAGGTAGTACACCACCATCCATCTTTTTTTTAGAGATGATGTCCAAAAAACAAAAGAGAGAAATCCAGGTCGATGGCTAAAAGCATTCTTCTTCTTTCAGGAATGGTATCCAGCACAGAGCAAAAAATCTCCTGAAGTAGTAACAAAGTCCACAAAGAAACCCACGAAATCACAAATTCTTATGTTGCCTCTTTCACTGATTTAGAACACATGTGACAATAGAGTGAAGCAAAGACCAAAGTCTTCACCAAAAACTACAATGAATAACAAGGTTTCCAAGATAAAAGTAGCTCAAAGTCTTTCTTTTATCTTTAGAACCATCTTTAGATAATTTCAATACACACACACTTTGCTTATTAAATTGAATAGATGAGAGATTATTAGGAAAGATAATGCAAAAACTATTTCCTAAGTAACACAAATTACTCCAACACAAAGTTTGAAATAAACATGTTTCTCATTCATTCGATAAAATATGATTTACAAGTTGAGCACAAAGTCTCAAGAAGTGTCTCAATTTTAGCAGAGTTTTTGCTCTCCATTATCCAGAGAGATCCTTTTACAAAAGAGGTTCCCTCTATATATAGGGAGAAGCCTTCAAAATTAAAAAATATTAAAATATTAAAATATCTAGTCAAAGATGAGTCATCTTTGACGTTGAGATATTTTCCATATTTTTTATATGTAATTACATATTACAAAAGTGCATGCACTTTTACATGACAAAAGTACATGAGAAGAAAAGAAGAAGAGAGAATAGAGGAAAGATTCAATTCTTGCCACCAGACTTCTTCAGATGAGCATCATACATGGTGATAGATGCCTGAATTCCTATACTATCTAGTGTAATGGTGTTTTTGATGATCACTTTGGCTCTGATTGTAGCATCTTTCAATGCTATGATTGCTTTGACATGACTAGTTAACCTGGTTCTTAGATTATCCAGAGTCAACTGAGTATCTAAGATGTTATCCACAAAAGTCATTAAAAATGCTTTCTCTTTAAAATCCCTTCAAATCATGCCTTTGAATTCTTGAATCATATCTTCTGCTGAAAGAAATTGATTATCTATGGAGGTGAGATCACAAGGCAATTCCTCCAATCTGTTCAATATGCCTGTGTCACTTTTCTCACTAGCATCTTCAAAGACTTGAGATCTTCGATCAGCTCCTTGAGCACCTGAATCCTGTATATCAGTGATTCTTTGATTTCAACATAGGATTCTTTGTTGGCAATGATGTCAATTGACACCAAGCTGTGTTTCTTTAGATCCTTCATCTCTACCCACTTGCTAAGATATTTATTTATACTATCAATATCTTGAAAAATAAGAGAGACAAGGTCTTCTAAATCTATCCTCATTTTCTCCATCTTTTCTATCTTCTCAGCGACCTCTATAAGCAAAGAAAATCCTTGAATATGTATCTTTTCTATATAATCCTCAAGCACTTTCCCTTTCATGTAGGTTTTCTCTGCTTTTTGGATAACAGGATCTTCTATAGAAAAGGCTTCTAGGGTCGCTGCTTCAGGAGCAAGAGTGAATTTTTTGACTACCACGGTCAATTATTCTACCTTTGCCTTATAATAATCTTTCATCTCCTTTTCCCTTTCAAATTTTTGGACCATGATATCCATCGCTAACTATAGGTCGCTCTTTGCACCCTTGTGAGTGACTTTCCCCAACTCAACATGAGAAATAGAATAGCTGCTCATGTCAAAACCCTCTAGGGTTGCATCCTATGGAGGTTTAGCTATCTCCAAAAATTTGTGCCCCTTTTTCTCAACCATTTTTGAAAGGATCCTTGGTTTCTTAGGGGCCTTAGCTTTCACTAACACTATTTTTCCAAAATCAAAGTCATGTACAAAGATGGCTTGCTTCTTTCTTTTGGGCGTGAAAGTTGACAACCAAGGTGGGAGAGTAGAGGCACTTACCATGGCGATAGTCCTTGTGGCTGGTGTCATTGGGGTAATGTTTACACTGCTAGTGGGAACAGTGGGTGCAGTGGCAGTAACAGGTGAAACTATATCAGCCACTGACTGGTCGATGGTGGAGCTTTCTCTGACATTGAAAGGAGAAAAGAGACTAGGAATAGAACCTAAAGAGCAACAGACGTCTCCAAAAGTGCCTTGAGGATCACCAAACATAAATCTAGAAGGAGAGGTGGCTCCAGAAGAAGGAACACTGATGGGAGAGAGGCGAAGGAGATGCCATAGGAGATTGAGGTGGTGAAGAAGAAACCCCTGCAAGTGGTTGTGCCCCTTCTTGGGTAGATAGAGTCTTAATTCTCTACTACTCTTTAGGCCTATCATTTATCTCCATCTGTTCTACTACCTGTTCTTAGGTGCTTTATTCTTCAACCCCCTTAACCGTTGATTCTAGCTCCTCAACAACCTTCGATTTTTTAGACACAAAGATGATTCGAGGCTTGTGAGGCCTAGATAGAGAAGAAAAGCCGCCTTTATTCTTAGTTCTATTCTCTACTCTCTTCCTTGCTTATTTTTGGAATTCCCTCTAATCTTGTGATGAATTCATTCAACGTGATTTCTTTGGATGCTAGACAATCATTGGTGTTAGCGAATATTGGTTTGAATCTCTTCCTTAAAGAAGTCAATTCCTTTTGGGACCACTGAATTGGAGGAAGAAGAGAATTAGTAACCTTCTTAGCTAGGTATCTATTTTTAATTATATTCTTGTCATCAACCAGACTAGGGGGAATATTTGCAAGCTCTAGATATATGATCTGCTCCAGAGTCAGCCTGTTGTAGTCCATCCTTCTGATTTCTTCTATTGTTCTCAAGTCTACCCAGATGTCCTCAATTATGGGTTCATGAAATTGAGTCTTTTTTCGGATCATATCTTTGACACCCTTTTAGTCAAAATTGGACCTTCTCTTCAACTGCTTCATGGTGACCAGTTGCATTTCTGTCTCCATTACCCTTGCTTTGGCAGCAGTCAAAATAGAGTATCTACCAATTTTTATTGAAAACCTAAAACTTGGCTTTTTTAGTTCCATTTGCTTAGTGTGTACGATAATAATTTGCCTAAACAGCTCCATTAGGACTAATTTGTTAGATAGAAATCAAGGGAGCATGTAGGGATAGCCTTGGAAAAAGCCAACCCATAGATAGCAAAAGGAGGAAAATTGTAGAAACATGTAGCCAAAGTCATTGATGACCATCCAGGCTTCATTTAATACTCTTTTTTATTCTAGCTGAGGATCAAAAAGGCACAAAAACACTGTGAAGAAGACATCATTTACCCTTTTAAAGTGACAGATTGATCCTTTTAGTGTCATCTGAGGGTAATATGAATACACTGGGGTGGTTCTTCTGTCTCCTTCTATTGTCAAACCTAAAAAGGTTCGCATCGAAGCTGTAATGTACACTAATTACGAATTCATATAGAACTTTGAAGTAGTAGACACTTTTATCAACTGCTCATGAAGAGTGTTGATGATTTGCTCACCCCAAAAAATGACTTGCTTCCCTTGTAATATTATCTTGATAAAGGGATACATCCATTCATGGAATTGGGAAGAAGATGGTAGACCTCATACTTTGCTAAGAAAATTAATTAAGTCACTAATTTATTCTATGAAGTCACTTCTTAGGAAATTCTGTGGCCATCTAGACAAGTTGGTTCTGAGAGTCTTGAGCCATCTGTTATTCATCACTTTTTTCACCCTCTCGGGATCTTTGTCATACTCTTTTTGTGCCTCAACGAAGTCAATTTTTAGCACGTCAGTAGCAAGAGGGCACATGAAGACTTTATCAATAAATTCGAGGTCCAATCAAATTATCATGTTGCCACTAGCATCTAACACTGACCTGGTCTCTCTGTTATAGAACTGGGCACACTAGAGGATGAACTTTGTGTCATGTACCGCTAAAGAGAAAGAGGAGACTAGGTGGATGTTGATCTCAATAATTTTCTTCATCTCTGAGCTCAGTTTGGTCACCTTAGTTATCTCCATAAACTTGGCCATATCCACGTGGCCAATCTTTGTATCTCTAATATCGTCGACATTAGAAGTGACCGAGGTGATTGGGAAAACACCTTGGTATTGGTACTTCATGGTCTTTGACTTCTTTGGAGACGTTTTAGTCATTGAGGTGAGTCTGTGTTTAGAGGGCACCGATGAATGATAATTTTTAAGGGGGTACTACGATAAGAATCATGATCGTGTAATTAGGGAAAAATGGGCAAAATAGGGAATTTGCACGTCGGGTGACCATGACCAAGGAAGGGCACTTGACAGGGTCAAGGTTAAAGTGGGTCAAAAAGTGCGAAGAAAATGGGGAAAAGGTGAAAAATGAGAGGGATGAAAATTTCTCTAGAGTTAGAGAAATCAGAGAAAAAGATGCAAGGGCAACAAAATTCATCGCCCTGGCATGTGGAATGGTTTGCATGCACACGAAAAAATTCACTGCCTGTGCACGCAAGATGGGAAATGCATCGACAAAAATTTTTGCCACCAGTGCATATTTGGCAAAGAAGGTGTAAGGGTGGAAAAATTTGCCACCCTTGCACCTAGATGTTATGGCAAAAAAAAATTTCATCAATGCATCTTGGTTGGATAGACTTGCATCGATGGCAAAATTTGCCATCGTTACAGGTGGGAAGACATGTAAACCTGTATCGGTGACAAAATTTGCCACCGTTATAGGTGAGGGGGAAACATACAGTTAGGGCAGTGAAATTTGCCACCCTTATAGGTAGAAATTTATCAGAGAGAACGGAGGGCAGAAAAATTTTCTGCCCTAGCATGGGTTAGGAAGTGGATGGATGGCTAATGCGTAGGAAGGGAGGAGAAGGAAAAGAGCTTGGTGAGAAGAGAAAGGGAAAGGGGAAAAAAAGAAAACACAACAACAACAACAACAACAACAACAACAACAACAACAACAACAAAAAAGAAACTGACAAAGAGAAGGGTAAAAATGAAGGAAGAATGCAAAACAAAATACAAAAACAAGACCTACCTAAAAAATAATGCGCACTGTGAGCTCAAATCTATCGAAACACACGTTTTCTTGCTTACTGGATCGTCTAAAGGCAGAGGGCAAGATGAGTGGAAAAAATGAATCAAAATGAACTAAAAATGGATTAAAAGGGGCAAAAATCAGCCCCAATCACTTGACGCACGTGGCCATAAATGCCATGCCTGAAAAATGAGGTAGTGTAGGGGCAGCAAAATTTGCCACCCTTACACTAAAAAATGAAGGGTCATGCAAGGGTGGCAAAATTCACCGCTCCTACAGGGGAAGGGAAAAATGCAGGGGTGGAAAAATTTTCTACTCCTGCATTTTGAATGCAAGGGTAGCAAAATTTTGCCGCTCCTGCATGGAAAAAGAAGAAAAATGCATGGTCGGAAAAATTTGCCACCCGTGCATGAAAATAGAAGAAAAAGACTAACTATGGGAAAAAGGAAGATTTATCCCCTGGTCATATCGAGACCATAACAACTTTCATGTTTTGGGGAAAACGTAATGAAAATACATTACAAATTTTGAATGATGTCAATTGAGAAAATACGAGAATGAGAAAAACCCATCTCAAAAAATGAACTTAGAGAGAAAAAGGCAAAATGAACAAGTTTCGCGAGGGGGTTATTCCAAAAATGAGCTGAGCTAGTTTTAGAAACAATAGTTGGCTGATATTGGAGAACTTTTATTTGACTCAAATGATCAATGGGAGTAGAAACTAGTCTCTAAGTGCCTTCATCCAAGCCATTGGGCTATGGAGTCACATAAAAATGAAATAAAAACAAACAAAACACAAAAACTATACAAACATATAAGTGGATCTATCTAATTTTTAAGGATTAAAAAGTTTTAGATGCTGCCCACTGTGAGGTAGTGCAAATGATGCTCCATCTTGATACTCTAACAAGAAGCTATGCTCACCATAGAGTTTTTGAATGATAAATGAACCTCTCTACAAAGAGTCAAATTTGTCGTGCATTCCCTTTAGTTCTCTCCTCTTGTCCCACAACAAGACTTGATCTCTGATTTGAAAATCGTGAACCTTAGCCCTTTTATCAAAAAGTCTCTTCACCTAATTTTGATGTGCCATAATCTGGTCCACCACCATAGTTCGCTACTCATTCAATTCGGTTAGACACATGATCTTTTTATCGACTAAATTTTTGAAAGTTGAATTTTTGATTACTTTGGCTAACCTGAGCACTGGTAGTTCTAGAGTGATAGGTATCTCCGCATTCAAGCTGTACAAAATTTGAAATGGTGACATGCCTATGGACCTCTTGGGTGTAATCCTATCCACCCATAAAGCATCAAACAGTGCTATGTGCCAAGTTCTCTGATTGTCATCTACCAATTTACTGATAATAGTGACCACGTTCTTATTGCTCGATTCTGCTTGGCCATTTCCCTATGAAAAATAATCTAAAGTATGGGACAGAGTAACTCCTTAATAAAAGTAGAATTGAGTAATTTCATGTGAAGAGAAATAGGTTGCATTATCTATTACAATTTTGAGTGAAACCTCAAATTAGGAGATGATATTTTTCTTAAAAAAATTGCACACCACTTCAGACATAACATGCTTGGTTAGGATGGCTTCCACCCATTTGGTAAAGTAATCAGTTATCATGAGGAAATAATCATGTCCAGCACTCAAAGATGGGCTAATTGTGCCAATAAAGTCAATACCGCACTATTGAAAAGGCTCTTTGATTATTACTAGCTTGAGGGGCAATGCGACTAGTTTAGGCTTTTCGATGAACTGCTGACATAATTCAGATCTACGCACCCATTTGTAGGCATCTTGAAATAGTGTAGGCCAATAGTACCTCACTCGCAGAAACTTGTGCACTATCACTGGTGTAAAAAAATGCCCTCCATAGGCCAAATTGTGAAAAGACTCCAAAAGTTTATCTTGTTGTATCTTATCGACACAACGAAGAAATACCCCGTCCATGTTTCTTTTATACAGACCATTATCCCACAAAACATAACTAGCAGCCTTTAGTTTAACATTCCATTTTTACTTATATGAGAGATGAGAAGAACACTCACCATAGGTCAAAAAATAGGTGATATCATAATACCACTCATCAATAGTGGTAACAAAGAGGACCGTAGGCATGCCTTCAATCTCTATTTCTTTATTTTCTACTCCCTTGAGAATGTTGTCAGCAATCAACTAACAAAGACCCTTTCCCCACACAAGTTTGGTTGATTTGATGTCTAGATCAAACTCCTAAATCTTGGTGATCCAATTACCCCTCTTCGTACCAAACTCTTGTTGAGTCAAAATGGACTTTACTATTGTATCAAGCACCAAAATCTCAGTATGAGATTTCAAGATATAAAATTTGAAATGTTTAACTGCTTTGACCACCACATACACATGTTTCTCCATGTTGGAATATTTCATCTCATGAGCTTTAAGCGAATAAATCATGAAGAAAATAGGATATTCCACACCTTGGTTTTGTTGAACTAAAATCGCTGAGAGTGTATGTTCAGAAGCATAACTGTATATTTTGAAGTTTTTGGGGTAGTCTGGACAAACCAGAATTGGTGCATGAGCAATTGCTTCTTTGATGTCTTTGAACGCTGATTTTCCCTCTATAGTTCACCTGAAGGTAGCATTGCCTTTCATCATATTGACAATGTGGTGAGTTTTCTCAGTTAACTCAGGGATGAACCTTCGAAGAAAATTCACTTTTCTGAAGAAAGAGTGAACCGTAGTTTTACTGGTAGGTAGAGTAAGTTCTTAGATGGACTTGAATCTTTCTAAGTCAATTTTAATACCTTCTTGGGACACAATGTGTCCAAGAAGTTTTCCTTTTGTCACCCCAAAGATAGATTTTTGGGGATTTAGAGAAATACTATTCTGAAGACAGCATTCCAGTATTCTTTATAAATGGTGGATATGGTCAAAATGATGCTTTGAAAACACCATCAAATTATCCAGGTATACTACAATGAACTTACCTATTTCATCCTTGAAAATGAGTTCCATCACTCTTTGAAATGTGGCACCTACATTTATCAAACCGAAAGGCATTTTTCGATAGGCAAAGGTACCCCAAGGTGTGGTGAAGGCAGTCTTATGTTGATCTAGTTTTTCAACTTCAACTTGATTGTATCTCGAGAAACCATCCAGCATTGATAACATCTCTGAACTTGTTACCATCTGCAGAACTTAATCTATGATAGGGAGAGGGTAGTTATCTTTTAAAGATAACTAATTCAAGTTTATGAAATCTGTGTAGATTCGAATTTCACCATTCTTCTTTCTCATAGGTACTATATTGGCAATCCATGTGGAGTGATGGATTGAAAAAATTATCTTGGCATCAAACATTTTTTGTATCTCAGATAAAATGGTACATGATATTTTTGGGTTATATTGCTTAGACTTTTGCTTGTAAGGCATTGAGTTAGCCTTAAGAGGAATGTCATGGAAAATTTTATTAGGCTTGAGTGATTTCAGTTTGTCATAAGAATATGCTAAGACATCTATATATTAGCAGATTAGATTAACAAGCTTGAATCTCTACTCAAGAGTGCAACATTTCACAATGTTCACCATCTTAGGATCTCTCTTGGTTCCCAGGTTCACTTGATCAAAATCCTGAGAGGAGTTTGAATCTGTTCGTTGTTGTTTGATGAACCTATCATGGTTATCAAACAATTTATCTAGGAAAACTAGGCCTTTGGAAATTTTATTTCCCTTTAGCTACAGGAAATCCTCACCTGTGTCTATATTTGGCTTAGAAGTTGTCTCACATTTCTGAAGTTCACTACCTTCAAAATGTAGTTGTTTAAAGCTGTAATTTTGCTCCAAGAAGGCAATGGCTTGATCGTCATTATTGAATACTTGCCAATGGCTGACATTATTAGGTACACTTGGTCAAAAGACCAATTCAATAGTGTACTTGTCTCCTTTAAAGTCTGGGTGGGAAACTAAGAGAGTAGCAAAAATAGTCAATGCATCTACCTAGTCATTGAATTCTCTCGAGCTGGCCAAGATGCTAAAAGCATCAAAATTTTCAATTTGGTCCCAAACTAGATTGCGATAGTGGCACAATCTTTCATTCTTGGTTTGATAGAAGTTTCTTACCTAACAAACCACCAATTCAACATCCCCTTTAGCATGGAGGAGTTTAATACCTTTTTTTAGCAGCCTATAATCCAAGCAACAGGGATTCATACTCAGCCGTGTTATTAGTGTTGTTAAACTATAACTTGTAGGATAAAGGAACAATATCTCCTTGAGGAGATACCAACACAACTTCAGCTCCTGAACCGGTAGAAGAGCAGCTGCCATCAAATTCTAAGATCCATACCTCATTAGACATTGCTTTTCCTTTAGAAACTTCTTCATTGAAGTGAAG
This sequence comes from Torreya grandis, assembly GCA_037957365.1. NCBI lineage: Eukaryota > Viridiplantae > Streptophyta > Pinopsida > Cupressales > Taxaceae > Torreya > Torreya grandis. Next base: position 5,475,333 of record JARHVA010000372.1, on the reverse strand, counting down.
AGGTTCTTTCATGCATTCATTTTGCTTCATTGATCCTCCTACTTCATCCGCTGAACATATTTCTAAGTTATTACTTGTAGGAGTTTCATCGGATGCCTCATGGACTTCATCTGTAGATAAGAAGTAGTTACCCATGCCCAAAGACTCAAATAAAATTTAAGCTTCTGGTACTGATGATCGGGTGACTACATATCTTACCTCTTTTTTAGGAAGCAATTTCTTCATAATACCTTGAATTGGGATCTTTTCCTCTGACAATTCCATGCTTAGCTCACCCCCAACATCCTTGCAAAAATTTTTTCCAAGAAGGATGTTGTAAGAGGTCAGAACATCGACCACCAGAGCCATCATTTTTATCCTCTTTTTTGGAAAAGCTGCGAACACAAATTGGGCATCTTTTATTTGACCAAGGGGTGGGACTTGCTTGTTTTCCATAGAAAAATACCTTTCAAAAGTTTTGGTCAAAGTTAGACCAAGGGAATCTACCACCTTGGCAGGCATAACATTGTCAGAAGCTTCAGAGTCTCTTATACAATTACTCAATTTATAACCATTTATTAGCAAGGAAACATAAAAAGGTTATATTTTCTTGGGAACAATAGAAGGAGTCATGACAAGATTATTTTGGGTGGATTTATCCTTGGGGGAATCATGAGTTGTCTTTGAGAAATCTTGTCTTGTGGGAATGACTTTATTTTTTACATATTCTGCCAACCTATCAAACTATTCAGGATTGGCTCTCAAATACTCAATCTCTGTCATTTAAATCTTAATCTTTCTGGCATGATCAATTATATCAAATAATTGAAATGAATTTGAGATAGAAAAATAGGGCCCATCATCTTGATCTTTAGTGGGTGTGACACTGGTCTGAGCAATAGAGGTGGAAAATATGGGACAGTTTGAAGTACTTACTTTTTTGTGAGCTACCTGATCTTTTGATTGGGGAGGCAATGGAGTCTCTCATTTAGCGATGGAGACCACTGGCTGAAGTTCTTCTTCTACTTTCCCTTTGTTAGTTTGTGGAGCTGACTGGTTTTGAGATCTAGTAAAAATAGCATAAGATCTATCTAACCCTTCTCCTTTACTTCCAGCTTCATCCTGGTAATCTAGGAAACCGATATTGGAGTCGCTAGCTAATTCTTCTTCCTACTCTTCAAAGAGATTAGCATCATCTTGTTGGTCCAACTCAGGTTGGAGAAAAAAGTTGCATTCGGCCTCCAGGTAACTAACCGCTAAATTGGTAGGTGCTGCTTCAATGGTAAGTTTCTCCTGAGGGGGAGGCAGGCGATTTGGTTGCCCTTGGTTCTGGGCAGCATTGCCCTGATATTGTTGATTCTGGAATGTTTTCCTTAGCATATCTCAATAAGTGGGGGCACACATACCTTGGGCCATTTACCTCTTCAAAGCTATCAATTCATTTGTCAATTTTTGCACCATAAGATCTGTAGTGCCTGTAAAAGAGATTTTAGCAGATGAAGAGAACCTATTTTTACTAGAGTCTTTTCTGATCTTACTTACTAGAATAAGATCATCCTCAATCTCAATAGACAAATTTTGAGTCAATGCAAGATCCATAAGGCTAGTCTGCCTCAATAAAAAATTTACTTTGAGAAGTTGTGAGTTGATAAAAAAGTACTTGAGATTCTCTGGCGTGGGCTGAGCGATGGTAGGAATTCAGTTCTTGAACTTATTGAATTTGGCTATAAAATCCCTCATGGGCTCATGAGGTTCTTTCTTCATTTGCGTAAGCTGAGCTAACAAGGTGTGTGCATCTTCAGCAGGTTTAAACTTAGATTCAAATTTGGACTTTAGCGTATTCCAGTCAGTTATAGTTCGAGCTTGAAGGTGGTAAAACCAATTCATGGTAGTGCCTTGTAGAGTTATTACAAAAAGTATCACTACTACGTCTTCAAATTTCACACTGATTATGTTGCATGCCATAGAGAAGGCAACAATATGATCATCAAGATGAACCTTCCCATCACCAAAAAACTTGAGAAATTTTTTCGTAAAACTATGAGGTAGTTCATGCAAGGGTGGGGTCAAATTAAGAGGACCAATAGAATTGCCCCACAGACCTTGAGCCATTATGATAGGATGATTAAATGGTGGGATAATAAATCTTGGTGAGGTCAATAAAGACAAAGCTTTACCAGTATTGAGGCTAGAAGCTTCACCAGGTATGGGAGATCTGGTGTTGGTAGGAAGGAAGCTCCTAGTTCGCTGAAGACGAGATGATGGAGGAGAAATCTCAAAATTAGTTTACAGCACCAACTTGAATATATGATCAACAATACCCTGAGCTCTCTAGCCTCATGTGTACAATGGATTTGCCAAAGTGTCAAATGAAAAAGAGATAAAAACTACTTCAAGTTGAAGCTTGAGGCTTCAAAATGCACGTTCGTATCCCCAGTAGAGTCGCCAAAAGCTGTTGGATAAATATTTTGTCATCAACTAACTGATGACAAAATAGGTATATCAACCACAGTATAAAGAGATTTATACCACAAAAAGTGTAGGTTTATCAAATCTTAATGAGATAAATCTCTCCTCTCATCAAGGGGAGGTTCCCTATAAATCACTTATATGTTATATGTATATATAAGTAAGTAGAAAATAATACTCAAGGTAGTACAACACCATCCATCTCTCTTTTTATAGAAATGATGTCCAAAGAACAAAAGAGGGAAGTCCAATTCGATAGCTAAAAGCATTCCTCTTCTTTTAGAAATGGTATCTAGTGTAGAGCAGAAAATCCCCTGAAGCAGTAACAAAGTCCACAAGGAAACCCATGAAAGTACAAAGTCTTCCGTTGCCTCCTTCACTGATTTGAAACACATGTAACAATAGAGTGAAGCAAAGCCCAAAGTTTTCACCTAAAACTACAATGAATAATAAGGTTTCTAAGATAAAAGTAGCTCAAAGTCTTTCTTTTATCTTTAGAACAGTCTTTAGATAATTTTAATACACACACTTTGCTTATTAAATTGAACAGATGAGAGATTATTAAGAAAGAGAATGCAAGAACTATTTCCTAAGTAACACAAATTACTCTAACACAAAGTCTAAAATAAACCTATTTCTCATTCATTCGATAAAATATGATTTACAAGTTGAGCACAAAGTCTCAAGAAGTGTCTCAATTTTAGCAGAGTTTTTGCTCTCCATTATCCAGAGAGATCCTTTTACAAAAGACGTTCCCTCTATATATAGGGAGAAACCTTCAAAATTAAAAAAGATTAAAATATTAAAATATCTAGTCAAAGATGAGTCATCTTTGACTTTGAGATATTTTCCATATTTTTTACATGTAATTACATATTACAAAAGTGCATGTACTTTTACATGACAAAAGTACATGAGAAAAAAGGAAGAAGAGAGAATAGAGGAAAGATTCAATTCTTGCCACCGGACTTCTTCAGATGAGCATCATACATGGCAATAGATGCCTGAATTCTTATACTGTCTGGCACAATAGTGTTTTTGAAGATCACTTTGGCTCTGATTGTAGCATCTTTCAATGCTTTGATTGCTTTGGCATGACTAGTTAATTTGGTTCTTAGATTATCTAGAGTCAACTAAGTATCTAAGATGTTATCCACAGAGGTCATTGAAAATGCTTTCTCTTCAAAATCCCTTCGGATCATGCCTTTGAATTCTTGAATCATCTCTTCTATTGAAAGAAATTGATTATCTCTGGAGGTGAGATCGCAAGGCAATTCCTCCAGTCTGTTCAACAGGCCTATGTCACTTTTCTCACTAGCATCTTTCGAAGACTTGAGATCTTCAATCAGCTCCTTGAGTACCTGAATCCTATATATCAGTGATTCTTTGATTTCAATGTAGGAGTCTTTGTTGGAAATGACACTGATTGATACCAAGGTGCATCTCTTCAAATCCTTCATCTCTACCCACTTGCTAAGATATTTATTTGTACTATCAATATCTTGAGAAATAAGAGAAACAAGGTCTTCTAAATCTATCCTCATTTTCTTCATCTTTTCTATCTTTTCAACAACCTCTGTAAGCAAAGAAATTCCTTGAATATGCATCTTTTCTATATAATCCTCAAGCACTTTCCCTTTTATGTAGGTTTTCTCTACTTTCTGGATAACATGATCTTCTATAGAAAAGGCTTCGAGGGTCGCTGCTTCAAGAGCAAGAGTGAATTTTATGACTACTATGATCAATTGTTCTGCCTTTGCCTTATAGTAATCTTTCATCTCCTTTTCCCTATCAAAATTTTGGACCATGATATCTATTGCTGATTGTAGGTCGCTCTTTGCACCCTCGTGAGTGACTTTTCCCAACTCAACACGAGAAATGGAATAGCTGCTCATGTCAAAACCCTCTAGGGTTGTGTCATGTGGAGGTTTAGCTATGTCCAAAAATTTGTGCCCTTTTTCCTCAACCATTTTTGAAAGGATCATTGGTTTCCTAGGGGCCTTAGCTTTCACTGACACTATTTTGCCAAAATCAAAGTCATCTTTAGAGATGGCTTGCTTCTTCCTTTTGGGTGTGAAATTTGACAACCAAGGTGGGAGAGCAAAGGCACTTATCATGGTGATAGTCCCTATAGCTGGTGTCACTAGGGTAATGTCTACACTACTAGTGGGAATAGCGGGCACAGTGGGAGTAATAGGTGAAACTATATCGGCCACTGACTTGTCAATGGCAGAGCTTTCTCTAACATTTAAATAAGGAGAAGAGAGACTAGGAATAGAGCCTAAAGAGTGAAGGACATCTCTAGAAGTGCCTTGAGGATCACCAAACATAAATCCAGAAGGAGAGACAGCTCCAGAAGAAGGAACACTGATGGGAGAAAGAGGTGAAGGAGATGCCACAGGGGATTGAGGTGGCAAAGAAGAAACCCCTGTAAGTGGTTGTGCCCCTTCTTGGGTAGATAGAGTCTCAATTTTTTTCTGCTCTGTAGGCCTGTCATCTATCTCTATCTGTTCTGCTGCCTATTCTTGGGTGATTTGTTCTTCAACCCCCTTAACCATTGATTTTGGATCCTTAGCAACCTTCAATTTTTTAGACACAAAGATGATTCTAGGCTTGTGAGGCCTAGATGAAGAAGGAACATCGCTTTTATTCTTAGTTCTGTTCTCTACTCTCTTCCTTGCTTCTTCTTGGAATTTAACCTTTGATCTTGTGATGAATTCCTTCAACGTGATTCTTTTGGATGCTAGCCAATCATTGGTGTTAGCCAATATTGGTTCTAATCTCTTTCTTAAAGAAGTCAATTCCTTTTGGGACCACTAAATTAGAGGAAGAGGAGAATTAGTGACCTTCTCAACCAGGTATCTACTATTAATTATGTTCTTGTCATCAACCAGACTAGGGGAAATATCTGCAAGCCCTAGATATTTGATCTGCTCTAGAGTCAACCTACTATAATCCATCTTTCTAATTTATTCTATTGTTCTCAAGTCTACCCAGATGTCCTCAATCATGGGCTCATAAAATTGAGTCTTTCTTTAGATCATATCCTTGACACCCCTATAGTCAAAATTGGACCTTCTCTTGAACTACTTCATGGTGAGCAGTTACATTTTTATCTCCATTACCCTTGCTTTGGTGGCAGTCAAAATTGAGTATCTACCAATTTCTATTGGGAACCTGAAACTTAGCTTTTTCAATTCCATTTACTTACCGTGTATGACAATAATTTGTCTACACAGCTCCATTAGGACTAATTTGTTAGATGGAAATCAAGGGAACATGTAGGGATAGCCTTGGAAAAAGCCAACTCGTAGATAGCAAAAGGAGGGAAATTGTAGAAACATGCAGTCAAAGTCATTGATGACCATCCAGGCTTCATCTGATACTCTTTTCTATTGTAGCTGAGGATCAAAAAGGCACAAAAATATTATGAAGAAGGCATCATTTACCCTTTTAAAGTGATAGATTGATCCTTTTAGCGTCAACTGAAGGTAATATGAATACACTGGGGTGGTTCTTCTATCTCCTTCTATTGTCAAACCTGGAAAGGTTCGCATCAAAGCTACAATGTACACTAAGTATGAAGTCATATAGAACTTTGAAGTAGTAGACACTTTTGTCAACTGCTCATAAAGAGCATTGTTGATCTGCTCACCCCAGAAGATGACTTGCTTCCCTTGTAGGATTATCTTGATAAAGGGATACATCCATTCATGGAATTGGGAAGAAGATGGTAGACCTCATACTCTACTGAGAAGAGTAATCAAGTCACCAACTTCTTCTATGAAGTCACTTCTCAGGAAATTATGTGGCCATCTAGACAAGTTAGTTCTACAAGTTTTGAGCCATCTGTTATTCATCACCTTTATTCGCCCTCTCAAGATCTTTGTCATACTCTTTTTGTGCCTCAACGAAGTTAATTTTTATCACATCAGTAGTAAGAGGGCACATGAAGACTTTATCAATAAATGTGGGGTCCAGTCAAATTATCATGTTGCCACTAGCATCTGACACTGACTTGGTCTCTTTGTTATAGAACTAGGTGCACTGGAGGATGAATTCTCTGTGATGCACCTCTATAGGGAAAGAGGAGACTAGGTGGATGTTGCTCTCAATGATTTTCTTCATCTCTGAGCTCAGATTGGTCACCTTGGTTCTTTCCATGAACTCGACCATATCCACATGGCTAATCTATGTATCTCTATTGTCATTGACATTAGAAGTGACCGAAGTGATTGGAAAAACACTTTGATACTTGTACTTCATGGTCTTTGACTTCTTTAGAGACATTTTAGTCATTGGGGCGAGCCTGTGTTGAGAGGGCGTTGATGAATGAGAATCCTCAGGGGGGTATTGTGATAAAAATCATGATCGTGCAATTAGGGAAAAATGGTCAAATTATGGAATTTTCACATTGGGTGATCATGACTGAGGAAGGGCACTTGATAGGGCTGAGGTTAAAGTGGGTCAAAAAGTGAGAGGAAAATGGGGAGAAGGAAAAAAATGGAAGGGATGAAGATTTCTCTGGAGTTAGAAAAATTAGAGAAAAAGATGAAAGGGTGGCAAAATTTGCTGTCCTGGTATGTGGGACGGTTTGCATGCACGGGTGGCAAAATTTGCTGCCTATGCACGCGAGATGGGAAATGCATCGGCGACAAATTTTGCTGCCAGTGCATGTTTGGCAAAGAAGGTGTAAGGGTTGCAAAATTTGTTGCCCTTGCACCTAGATGTCATGGCGGCAAAATTTGTCGCCGATGCATCTTGGTCAGGTAGACCTACATCGGCGGCAAAATTTGCTATCGTTATAGGTGGGAGGACGTGCAGACCTGTATCGACGACAAAATTTTTTACCGTTATAGGTGAGGGGGGAACATATATTTAGGGTGGCAAAATCCACCACCCTTACAGGTAGAAATCCATGGGAGAGAAGGGAGGGTAGCAAAATTTGCCGCCCTAACATGGGTTAGGAAGTGGATGGATGGCTGACGCGTAGGAAGGGAGGAGGAGGAAAAGAGCTTGATGGGAAGAGGAAGGGAAAGGGGGAAAAAGGAAAAAACAACAACAACAAAAACAAAACTGATAAAGAGAAGGGTAAAAATGAAGGAAGAATGCAAAACAAAATGCAAAAAAAAGACCTACCTAGAAAATAACATGCAATGTAAGCTCAAATTCATCGAAACACTCTTTTTCCCACTTACTGGATCATCCAGAGGTAGAGAGCAAGAGGAAGAGTGGAAGAAATGAATCAAAATAAACCAAAAATGGATTAAATGGGGCAAAAATCAGCCCCAACCACTTGACACATGCGGCCATAAATGCCATGTGCAAAAAATGAGGCAATGTAGGGGCGGCAAAATTTGCCACCCTTACACTAAAAAATGAAGGGTCATGCAGGGGTGGCAAAATTTGCTGCTCCTACAAGGGAAGGGAAAAATGCAGGGGTGGCAAAATTTGCCACTCCTGTATTTTGGATGCAAAGGCGACAAAATTTTGCCGCTTTTGCATGGAAAAAGAAGAAAAATGCATGGTCGGCAAAATTTGCCGCCCATGCATGAAAATGGAAGAAAAATACTAACTCTAAAAAAAAGGAATATTTGTCCCCTGGTTGCATCGAGACCATAACAACTTTTGCATTTTGGGTAAAATGTAATGAAAAGACATTACGAAGTTCGAACGATGTCAATTGAGCAAATACGAGAATGAGAAAAACCCGTCTCGAAAAATGAACTTAGAGAGAAAATGGAAAAATGAACAAGTTTTGCAGGGGGTTGTTCAAAAAATGAGCTGAGCTGATTTTAGAAACAACAAAATATACCCACCCATTTCCACACATAACATCGTAACCAATCATGATGTTAAACCTATTCAATAAAAACTTCATCAGATGCACTCTTGCATATACCTTCTCATCAAATAACTTTAGCATCTCCTTTTCATCAATTTTATCTAAATTATCTGCTATCCCCACTAGGTCTCTAGTCATTCCTATCACCAAAGTTATAGGGGGACTTCACATTTGCATACACTTTCAAGACCTTAACCTGGCTTGCCCAAAGGATGACTTTCTTTTGCCAAACATTGACCAACTAGTTGATCTTACAACCAACAATGAGATGTTCTCTCTTATGGATGGGTTTTCAAGCTATAATAAGATCCTAATCCGCCCTAAAGATCAAAACAAAATTGATTTTATCACCCCATGGGGGACTTTCTGCTACAAGGTCATGACCTTTGGTTTGAAGAACATTGGTGTAACCTACCAAGGTGCAATGACCTATATATTTCATGACCTCATTCACAAGGTAGTATAGGACAATGTGGATGACCTTCTAAAAAAATCAAAACTTCAAAAGGATCATTTATCCATTCTTAAAATTATCTTTGAGCAACTTATCCATTACCATGTTCGTTTAAACCCCAAGAAGTGTGTCTTTGGGGTCCTAACAGGTAATCTTCTTGGCTTTATTATCTCTCTTCATGGAATCAAATTTGATCCCACCAAGGTTAAAGCTATTTTGGATATGCCTCCTCATTTCAACCTTAAGTAACTTCATATCCTCCAAAGGAAGCTTCAATCCATCCACTATTTTATCTCTTAGTTATCCAATCAATGCCAACCTTTTCATCACCTTCTCAATAAGGACAATATTTCAAGTGGAGCTTGGACTACCAAAAGGCCTTTGATTCCCTCAAAACCTACCTTCTATCTCCACTTTCTATCATATCTCCAAAATAGGATGAACCTTTTTACATGTACATCTCTACCACTAACCATTCCCTAGGGGTAATGCTTATACATTGTGATGATAAGCATAAAGATCAAGTTGTCTACTATATAAGTTTAATGCTTATAGAGTATGAAACTCAGTAAACCCATACTAAGAAAATTTTCCTCTCCTTGGTGTTTGTAACCACTAAAATTCATCATTACCTTCTTAACCACAAAACCTTTGTCATAACCAACACCAACCCCCTCAAGTACATGAACTCAAAGCCATATCGAAACCAATGAACGGATAAGTAGATTATGATTTTAACTAAGTTCAACCTTGAATTCTTTCAATAAAAGTTAATTAAATGATAAGTGATTGCCAACCAATTGGCCAAAGCACCTGCATCAATTAACCATTCTCATTCTCTTGAGTTTTCCAATGAATCCATTGTGATTCTCTCTCAAGTAGATTTCACATATCAAGTGACTATGTTCTTTGACAGATCAAAGTGTCAACATGGTGGTGGAGCTAACATTATCCTTATCCCCCTTCATGATGAAACACTTATTGTATCCTTCAAAATAGATTTTGAATGTACCAACAATATGGCTAAGTACGAAGCCCTAGTGATAGACCTTCAAACTACGTCAACTTTGGGAGTCAAAACAATCAATATATTTGGTGACTCCCAACTTGTGGTCAATCAAATCAATGACATATATTAGTGTAAGAACAATGTTTTACAATAGTAAAAACAACTAGTTAATGAACTCTTAACATCATTTAAACATTAGCATATCTAAATCACCGTATTATTTATGAACAAGTTTGCCAACATAATGGCTTCTCTAGCTTCCCAAATCTTATCTGGACCCTCTGACTCCAATATCTCTATCAGTATCCATCACCTTACTAAACCATATTTTTTCAAAATATATTCTCCCACCATATTTAATGTGGAAGAGATCTGACCCAACCTTTGGTATCAGTAGATCTTCAACTATCTTAACCTTGTCATCATTCCCTCTGGTATTTCCAAGAATGCTTGAAGGGAATTTATTTAGAGTTCCTACTATTATACCATACATAGAGGAATCCTTTATAAACATGGATTTAATGGTATTCTTTTTTGTCTCCTATGTAGTCATGAAGCCTCTCATGCTCTTAAAGAAATACATGATGGAATTTATGGAGGAAATTTTAGTGGCCTAGATGTCACTAAACATATCCTTTGTCTTGGCTACTATTGGCCTACCCTCAACTAGGACTATTATGATTATGTGAAAAAGTGTGTTAAATGTCAACTAAATGCCAATCTACATCATGTGCCCAACCATAGTATTTAAGTGTCCAAGGATTTATGGCCCTTCTCATAATGGGGTCTAGATCTTATTGGTGAAATCAACCCCCATTCTTCATAGTGACATCAATCTATCATCATGGCCCTTGAATATTTCATGAAGTGGGTAGAGGCTACCCCTCTCATTTCAAACAAGGTTGACAAGATCATTGACTTCATCAACCATAACATCATCTACCATTTCGGTGTTCCTTAAAAGATCATCATCGATAATGGTAAATCCTTTAAAAACAACCAAGTCTAATGTATGTGTGACTCATTTGTCATCAAAATCAGTTTTTATTCACCCTATCATCTAAAATCAAATGGATAGATCAAGGCCTCTAACAAGACTCTTAACAACATGCTCACCAAAATGGTCAATGCCTCAGGTTGGGATTGGTATTTGCATATCCCTTTCACTTTATGGGTATATTGTACTAGCATACAAACCCCTACGGGTGATACACCTTTCTCTCTTGTGTTTAGAATAGAGGTTATCTTACCTCTCACATTCCAAATTCCTTCTCTTCACATATCCTTACAAGATATCATATCTGAGGATGATTACCATCAAGAATGTTTAACTCAGCTTGAGCTACTCGACAAACATCATTTAGCCTCTCTCAACCATATTTGTTTCTATCAAGAGTGTATCAAACATGCCTATGAAAACACCATAGAGTGCAAGAATTCAACATCAAAGACCTCATCTCAAAGATAAACCAACATGTCACTAATATGGAGAAAAGCAAGTGAGGCAAGTTTTCTTTCAATTGGCTTGGACCTTATATCATAACCCACAAGTATGAATTGGGAGCTTACCAGTTGTCCTCTCTTGAAGGTGACCCATAACCTAATCCCCTCAATGCTTCACATCTACATATTTTATTTTGTTAAAGAAGGATCAAAATCACCTTTTTCTCACTTAAGCTCATCCCTTGTTTTCAAATCATATTCATCTCCCTATTTTATGGGTAACCAATTAAAACTAAATCATGTGATCATCTATCACAATCATAGCCTAATCTTGAATAATGGGTACCATATCTCTACCCATGGCATGATTCTCATGGTACTTTCCTCACCTTTTATAGGATGGATTCCCATGGTTGTCACCTAAACCTCTTTTCACCCAATCAACCTTCTTGTGTTGTTAGTTTTGCCTTTATTAAGGTATACCCTCAAGCCTATATAAGTAATTCTATGTCAAGCAAAATCAAAAATCAAAAGGAAAGTCATAACCAAAAACAATAATGGGTCATCCCTATCATTAAAAAACTCCTCCCTTCAATGGTAACTGCTAAAAATAACATATAAAAAATTGCTACAAGGTGGACTACTCCCTTGAAGGACAACTATCAAAGGTATTAAGTAAAGAACACAAACTTAGACCACTCCCTTGAAGGAGGGATAAGTAAAGCATTTATCATAGCATAATAATTTATTGGAAGCTTCCCACATCGATCAACTTCCCCAACACCCTCGAAAAACAAGAAAAACTAAGCAAAGGACCCATTATCAAGCAAAAACAAAAACAAAATAATTTTGAAAGCCACAATTGGCTCTCATAAGCAATAATTCTAACAGCCACAATCAACTCTCGTGAGTAGACTTCCTATATAGATTAGTCTACACTTTATATGACATAAACTTGTTTATACTAACTCTTTAGTAGCCTCTAGAAGAGGCATGCTAGTCTCATAAGATGGTTTTTATACACTGTAAGCAAGGGATTTTCAACTCACTTGACATTATGTGATTAAGACACCTTTTTAACCAAATAACAAATGTTAATTTGAAGCATTCGATGGGATTATGTTCCTTAGGCCAATCCAACTTTGGTTTCTATTATTCTTTTCTAAGGAAGGAACATCATGCCCATTTCTTATCCTCTCATGACTGGTTGATATATTCACTTAGACGCTTTATCTTTTGATGATCTTCTCACTCTCACATTGTTATTTAACTTACTTTATGTGTTTTATCTTAATCACAATAACCATCATTAGCATATCCACATCATATCAAAATATCCCATGAACAAAAATATACATTGTGAGCATATCCATCATCATCATATCATACCTAGATAAATAACGTAATAAATAACCTTACCACACATATAAATCTAAATGAGGAAACATATATTAATTCAATTTTAGCTTGAAAATTATAATCATATCATATCCATAATCAACATCATCATCATAAAACACATAGTAACAAACCATAAACTAAGATCCATGTGATCAACATCATAGCATTATCTATCCAAACCATTATCATATCAAACATACCAATTATAACCACATCATATCAACATTATCATAAACATAAATAGAAGGCCATCTCATCACATACCTAGCTAGGTGAGCTCACATCAGTATCCATGTCCATAACATATGTATAATTAATATAACATTCTCTATGAGATCAACATTACTATAGTAAAAAACATGAGCATAAACATCTAATCACAAACCATGAATGATAGGCAATAAATAAGGATCATATCAATAAATCATGAATCTATCATAAATAACATCATAATGTATACACCAATATACATGTCTCTCTCTCAAAATGTACATCTCATCACATCAGCTCATAGGCCGTTATCAAAATGATATACAATAAAATATAATATATCATAAACCATGTCATGACTATGCCCCTGGGGTACCACTACCTCCTGAGGCATCACTACCTCGAGATACCTACCTAGCCACCTATAGAATCAACCCACTGACCTAGTGTCACCATGTTATCACCACCTAAAAAACTAGATCTGTACTCACCCCATCAAGGCTCATTAGGATAATATCTTAGGACTATGGACTCATAATAGTGTAGCTCCTCCATTATGGCTAGATATTGAGGCATGGGGATAGTACCCAATGGTCCTAAAGGTGTTGTAGCCCCTCTTATAGTCTATCTCAAGGAGTCTCTCTCTTAGGTAACCAAGGCTAGTGTAGCTATACCATGATCCCTCTTACCTGTGACTATATATATCTTCCCTATGCTATAGCTAGTTGACCCTATAAAGCTACCACCTGAGCCTGTGTTATGGCTTGCACTATTCCTGATTGTGCATCTAAGGTAACCCCCAATACTTATTCCCCTTGGTCACCTCTGCTAGCTAGGTCAACATCCCTAGGATTCCTACCATCATCATCACCACTAAAATCTTTTTCTAAATATAGTATTTGGTATCACATAGGGTACCCATCTGCAAACCCTTCATCATCTATCTCGAGCCATGCTAGAAACTCCTCATGATTTAGAAAGGTCTATATTAGATGTGGATTAGGTAATAGGATATATACATCCTCTCATTTGTATCTAGGAAATAGGCCTTTGAATCCCCTATACTAGGCCAAACTACCTCCACACCCTATAAAATGGGATGATCTCTGCCTCCCCATCCCAATTGTTGAGGATCCACATGTAACTCTATAAGGATAATGTGTCTCTTGTGTCTAACCTAATATAGAAACCTAATGTATGGCCTCCAAATCATGTCACCAAAAACTAAGGCCTCTAATACACCTCTAAACTAGTTTGTATCACGTACCCCACCTCCTACTCCTATGAGGGAAAAATTATCTCTCCACCTCATAAAGTTGACTATGAACTCCATTTGGGCATAACCCTCCCACAACAGTCCCATTATTCATAACACTTAGATGTGCTCATATTCCCAATAGTGTATCACAACCCTAATATTGATTACATATCTCTTTTGAGCTTTGAAACTCCATAACTCCCTATATATATGCACTAGAAGCACACGCACCCAACCAAACACTGTATGACCTAGTATCATCTCAACCAACACCCCCAATAATAGATATGAAAACTTCCCACTACTCAAATTAGGTACAACAAAGCATGATACTACAATCATCATCATCACAAGGAGCCTCCTATCATCCCTCACCCTCTAATACAATAGAGTGTATCTAAGCCCTCTATTATGCCATCTAACAAGATCATGGTCATCTCCATATAATAACTCAAATAACTCATCTCTCTCCTCCTGCTCAATGTCATAAATTGGATCACCCTATATGGGTAACCAAGTAATCCTATGTAGGTCCTCTAGTAAGATAATCATCTCACTAGTCGGTAGAATAAAAGTGTTTATGGCTAGATCCCATCTCTAGATGAAGGTTATGATTATCATTACATCTCTTAACACATGCTTGTAGTGCAATATCACTTCGAGCCTATCCTCCTCCTTATGAGCACAATACATTAGGGTCATTAATCGATGAATCTTTAAGAATATATGTGGCACTTGATCATGCATCCAAATTTATTCCCATGCCTATAAGGTTCATTAACACATAAACTTAGTTCACTACCACATTTTACCTATCTGAACTATATCACCCTCTTTTTAGCCTACCCTACCGTACCCATTTTACCATTACCTATTGCCCTCCAACACTACCCTTTGCCTCATCTATCAACCCTAAAACTTCACCATTACCTATCAAACACTTGACATCTCATTAACCAAACATTTTAAGCATCTAACATTCTACACACCCAAATTACCTTCAAACTTTACAACATTCAAGTAACTTTTCAAAAACTTTTCTAATCCTAACTGACCACTGATGATCATGCTGACCTCTGATGGTTAGGCATCCATTTTACCAAAAATCATCTATCACTGATGATTGAGTTGACTACTAATGATCACTATGCATAACAATCAATGGAACATGCCCAACCCTACCCTACCCTACACCCCACGCTAATAGATAAAAATTTAATAATTTCTAAAAAATTCTACCTCTTACCCAACCATACATACCTATACCTTCTTATTTCAATTTTTACCCACAATTTTAAACTTAAATAAGGCCAACCCCATTATCTATGTCAAACCTAACCCACCCAACCAAAATAAGATAAAATAACTAATTTCACCTTCAAATGCATCTACTTTACCAATTTGAGTACAACCCCTACCTAATTCATTGACTATCATTAAGGAGAAATATTGGGACCTGCTTCTTGTCTTCATCTATGTCCTTGTGCACCCTACATCTTGGCTTGATCACTCTCCATAACTCTAGTCCACTCAATCCACTCACTCAATCTAACTCATCACCCCACCCACTAGTAAATGCCTCATCAACAACCTCTCATAAAACACCAATATAAACACTCGTTATCAATAATCACTTTGCATAAAGTTTAAATGATACTTTATGGTGTGTTTTTTTTCATCTTTGTAGGGTTTTACACCCTGACCATTGATAGTCAACTTTAAGCCCCATGACCATTGATAGTCAAGCTGTCCAGATTATTATTCTTACCTCAATTAATTTTATTCTTTTTTTGGCACCTCACCCAAAAACCCACATGAGGAGTTTCCTTCTCTACCCACCTTATCACCTTACCATTGGTCTATTTTAGGTCAACCTAGTATACATTTTGTGATGACTTTTGCCTATTCATTTTGACCATAATGACAATAATTGCCATGTTGACCATTTTTTTCACTTGCACTACCTTGTGCACACCCAACCAACTTATGTCTTCTCAAAATCACTTCCTACCTCAGATTATCATGACTACACTAGACCAATTTATGTTTTCCATATGAGTACTTCCTACCTTGGATACCCATAAAAACATAGACCTTGCTTAGGATACTAGTGTTAATGAGGTTTCCCAACCACCATGTCTAAATATGGTCATGTAGTCCACTTGTCACTTGTCCTTCTAACATTGACCTTAATTTTTACCAGCTATGGTAATCAATTCTATGCGTGTTCTTAGGTATCACACTCTTTTCATAATTTATGTGCTTGTTTTCACTTCAGTGCCCAATCCATCATTCACCCATTTTATCATCAACTAGCCACTCATCAAACCCACACCTGATTCTATTTTACCTCATCACTTATACTCAGAGCAACTGAACCTTCGAACAACAATTCATTTTTTTTTTGAAATTATTTGATATAAATTACATAACAAAAAGAGGTAAAATGTAGACACCAAAAATCTACACATGATAGTTCTAAATGTCACAATCCCCCTAGACCACTTTAGGACCCCTTTAGGTCCAACTTTGACCTTTTAACCAACAAAAAGACCTAAACATAGCCAAATTGACCTACTAATTAAACCCACCTCTTTAACTCAACCTAACCTCAAGCTTCAAACATTGATAGTCACATTAATCATCGATGGTCATCCTAACCATCGATGGTCAAGTTCCACTGCTTAAACAAACTTAATTGATCCTTTACTTTGCCTTGATTTTTTATAATTAGCTCCTCTAATTCATGTGTATGAGGATGCATGTGAGAGATAAATTTAGACAAGTTAGACCTCCTGTTAAACATCTTGCTACACCTCTCCTTCTTTGCCTATAATAAGAGAAGATCAAGAGGTGAAAAAGGATGACATCCATGACTTAAAGAGATTTTACATCTAGATCTTTCTTTACAAGTCGCTTCACCTAGCAATCTAATGATCCAACTATCTCATTAGAGAGCCAACTTACCACCATCCCTCGTTCGACATCCAAGTATTGTTACTCTACTAGAATCACACCAAGCTCTATCAACAAGCTAACCACCTCAACTATTCACTAGATCAATCAATGGAAAGCTAAGTATTTCTTTTCAATCTATTGATTACTTTATTTTAATTTCACAATCAACCCATATCAAGCCAATCTCTTAGAATCCCATTCTACAACCCCATCCAAACATATTTTCTATAACCCAAACCTAACACATAGTAACTGTCAATGGTCATCCTAACCACCAACGGTCTGTCTAATTGTTGATGATCACCTCAATTGCCAATGGTCACACTAACCACTAATGGTCACTATGGTAGAAAATAACAACAAGGTATTTTCACCCACTTACCCTCAACCAAATACAACTTTATTTTTATCTATTTGTTCACAAACTCCCAACCTATTTTCTGAACCACACCTAGACTATTTAGCATTAGTATTGACCTTCTTATTTCTATAATTAGTCATTTTATTCTATTTCTTTATCAATCATTTCTTGTATTAAATTTTAGTACCTTCTTATTATTGATGAAAGTATATTATCTTCTATTTTCTAAACTTAATTGTTTAAAATGTGTGGATTGATATCCCCTGAGGAAGATCTTGCTTCTGGGATCTAGCTAGTGATAGGCAATCCATCCAACCATCTATCTAACTAACTATTTGATTTAATGTTGTATTATTTATAGGTCATCCTTCCAAGCCAAAGAGGATCTATTCATGATTATCTAATTCAACATGTGCACAACCAAATAGGTTTTTCAAACATACCTATATCTAGTTTCTTTATTCTTCTTATCTCATAATATAAGATGAAATTCACTAAAATACTAACCTAGGGAATCCTAAACCATTTGATATGTTACAAGTGACCATGTAAATGTAACATGAGTTACACATCAATTAACATCTACCTACCAATGGGTTCATGAAACCCATATAATTAGTTGATGTTACTGGACCCGTAAATTCAAAAGTGTTTATATTAAAGAAAGGGTTTGTAATCCCCCAAGCTTTGTTAAAATATAAATTAGAAGAGAAAGATAGTGATGACCAAATATACCAATAACTCAAAAATAGTCATTGTTCCAGTAATTTCCACTATGTCTTCAACTAAAATCATCGATATCCTAGAAAATGACACTCCATTCACCCTCACATTTGACCCATGAGGTGTGGGGACCTTTGATTTCTTTAGATCCTCAAGGCCAACAACACTGAATGGGTTAACTAGTCCACTAGAGCTTGGAATGATAGAGGAGTCTTGGAATGAGTAAGTCCCCCTTCACAAAAATGATCCCAAAAACTACCAACATTACCACCTAATGTTCAATCATGTAAGGGATAGTCATTTTTTTCATTCCATCCTTGTCACTTTTGAAATAATTCAGAGTGTATTCATATATTACAATAGGGTCATACCAGTTTTGTAGAGTTTATGATGCATTGGGTCTGATCCCTCTTAAGATGTTGATCATTCTAGTTTAACCTGCACTTGATTGTGTTTCTCATCATGCCCCAAGTCTGCCAATAGGAAAGTAAGCCATTACTTATACCTAATCCATGATAGTACATAAAGAAAGGATTTATACTATGATGTTAGGTAGGATAGAAATCAACATCGAAACCCACAATTATCCATGGATTCATAAATGAGGACTCTCCCTTCCCTTATAAATAAAGAATACCCTAGAAAGTCACTCATTGAATTCTTGTAGGCTTTCCCACATATGAAAACTAGACAAACAATACTACCCATGTCCTATCAATAGTAATCCAAGTTGCATAACTATGATTTTACACTTTCTACACTGAAATGAGATCCTAATTATGTTTGTATAATCCCTACACCAAAATAATATCCTAAATACTCTATCACACTTCCCACCCCAAATAAAAGGATAGGTAAGCACTCTTTTGAATTTTTGGAGGTTCTTACCTACCTCAATCCAAAGCTTAGAAAATAATTGTTTGAGTTCTCAGAAGTTCTTCCCTTCATTCATCAACAACACAAGGATAAGCCATTAACATCTATGTGAGACCTTCCATTTACCCTTTAAATGGTACATACTCATTATCTTCCTGAGCCTCAAAACTAGGGACCTCAGGAAGGATTACCTAACATTTTTTAATATCCATGTGGTTGAGATATCGAAAGACCAAAAAACTTCACCAAATGACTATTCCCCTTTAACACATGATCAGTGGGTCCTTTTCTATGATGGGGTAAAATGTCACCTAAGTGTTGGGGTAGGAGTCATTCTCATTTATCCTCAAGGGTGAATCATGCCTTCTGGATTAAATCTATACTTTGAGTGTAAGAATAATGGGGTTGAGTATGAGGCCCTATTACTTAGCAATCTCACTAAAAAATGCTTGGGCATTCAAAATTTAAGGATCTAAGGTGACTCAAAATTAGTTATGAACCAAGTTTTTGAGGTTTATCAAAACAAAATTGAACACCTTTAGTTGTAAAAGACCACCATGTGTAGGATCTCTAAGACTTTAACTTCATTTATATATAAGTAGTCCCTAATGGAATCAATTAGGTAGCCAAATCCATGGCTGCATCATCTGTGCACTTTTACCCTTATCCCATTATATCATAGTCTAATTTTATAGTCTCAGTTAGGATAGAGCCTCTCATCCCCAAGATATCTTGTGACCAAGTGGTTGTCTGTATTAGAGGGGGAGATAGTTTATTAGACCCTGATAGCCTCTTATCTCCAATCATAATTTATATTCATATGATATAAATATTAGGGGATGAGAAGCTTCCCTAAACCCATCTTGTCATTACCATCACAACCATAGTATGCTTTATCACATTGGGGAGGGTAGTAGTTTAAGTTACTCCATCGATTATATAACATTTATGCAAACCATTTATCCTCCCCCAATCATACTCATAATTAAGGAGAGTATTTATACCTTAAAAATAGGTAACATCAAAATCAACATTGGTCCCTATGATTACATCGTACTACCAAATATAGACATCCTCTTCTAATTGTAGGAGAAATCATCTTTAAAATGCTTATTAATAAGCCATCGTAAACATTATTTACCCAAGACATAGAAGATACCAAACCAACCATATCTTATCAATAATCCTTTAGAGTAAAATACTACATTATAATAGTTCCCACACTAAAAGGGGCTCATGAAAAGTAGGTGTTTAAGTTCTTGTAAGTGATTATCATCTTTCTATCAAACACCATAGTCAGGAAACCAATGTTAATATTTACCCACCAATAGTATCATAAGTTCCATAATTATTCCCATAATTTACCAATTCATGTAAGATACCTTGTCCTTAGGCTCGATAGTTATATTGATAAGAATAAAGGGGAAGGTCAGAAGTTTATATCTAAATAGTTAAGCCCCTACCTAGTGATAGAAGATTTAAACAATGAATCATATCAATTACACAATCTAGAAGGTAAGGAGTTCGATGAGTTCACGAACTCTTTACATCTAAAATGATTCTATATCTAATACTTTCATATCATGGTATTCTCATTCACATTGCATTTTCATAGTTTGTATATTTTTTTGTATAGCAAGATGTTTTGTTTAGTGATTACTTGGTTGCTAATTCACATAGTGTATTAAATTTTAAAATGAGACATATCACATCATCCCATTTTCACATTACCCTATTGTCCCATGGAAAATATTCTCAAAATAAGCATTACATTATTTCTTTCCTTAATTCTTATGAGCATAGTACACCTCTTTTCATTGCACCTTCTTACACAACTTAGTAAAATGATAACCTATAGTCTAATATAGAGTCTTGTTCATGATAAAGTCCTATTTTACAATACCTTCTAAATTAAAACATTAACATGATAAAATATATCTAACTTTACTTTCCTATCATTCTCCTTGGTGATAATCCGTTACATATTACTAGCACATGGGGCCAAGATTTGAGGGTAAAGGCTTTGTAGATATAAAATTTGACACTCCTATGAAAATCAAAATGCTTGTGCAAATAGAAAATTCAAATTTCACATCTCACACCCTTTTACTAACCTTTAGTGTTGATACATCATATCTTATTGGTTTCTTGTGGTTAACATTAGGGAGAGATTCCCTTACTCACCTACATCTAGCCTTTGGTGATAAGCCCATGTGTTTTCCTAATCACTTGATACTAAGTGTAGAGGGTCATAAAAAAGAGTAAAAGATAAATGTAGAAGTAACATTAGATTGAAGAGTATCCAAATAAAATGTTATTCAAAAATCTTTGCTATATGCCTATGTTTAGGAGGGTAACCTTTTCCCATTTACCAATTCCATCAGGATTAGTTATCTCTAGATGAATCTAATAAAGTTAGTGTTTTAAAATTTTATAACGAAGTATATTTACCATATGATTGTAAATATTAAGTCATCTTACTTTTTCATTTGAGATTTTGATCTATGTGTTTTATATACACAATATTTTCAAACTTTTATTGGTTACTAACACTTTGTATCTTACAAGAACCCATCGAGTCTTAATCTCTTTGAGTGAATGCCTTAAAGGGTAAACCAAAAAATGGGTGGATATACCATTGGTGCTTCACAAGATTATTGTCCCTTTTACCACTTGTTATCTACACACTTATCTCTTGAAACCATTATCCCTAAGCTTATTCTTCTCTATTATACCCCTTCCAATCATTTGCTACATTTTATCCTCTTATTCCTCACCTTAATCCCATTTTATTGGTTAGATGTACTAGGTTGATTGGGTTGACCCAATACATTTTTGGGTATTTTTTGATTAGGAGATAGTTTGACCTTTGGCCAACTTAGTGAATCACCTAGTGAATTATTATTCGAAATTATACTAGATCGATTGGGTTGACCCTATTGGTTAGGATTTTTGGAAGGTTTTAGGGTCAAATTTTCATATATATACAATTTCATTTCCCATAATTTATCATGAAGAATAAGAGTGAATGAATATCTTCTTATTGACCATTCTACTTGGGAAACAAATTTTAGGGTTCCATAATTTCTTTGGAGATACAGATCTTATCTTGTGAAGAAGTATTTTGGATGCATTGATAGGTTGTGTATCCTAGAGATACTTTATCCTTTTCATCCTTACATACCACAAAAACATATTTTGAATCACATTGTCCAAGGGAGAGATTGAGGCTCGATAGGTTCATTTTCAAAGGTAATTATTCCTAACTTTTTATCTCCTTTGTAAGAGTAGATAGATATGAATTTGTACTTATCTTCCATGCATTATGATTTAATATACATTGATGTGAGTATATGTCTTCTATGCATGTTTGATTTTTTTTTATAACCCCCACTTTGTGCCACAAGCTTTGGTGAGCATTAGATTAGATTTACTATACTTGTTATTAATTTAGGTGAAATATCAAAACTCAGGACCCCCTTAGGGTTATTTCATGATTGTGTTAGATTTGAGGATTTTTAACCCTCCTTATCATGGTGTATTATGGTAAGATATCCCCTAATAAATTCTAGAGTATCCCCATATTGGTCATGCTCTCACTTAACAAATGTGTCCCCAATTAGAAGTGTATGGTATGATATATCTTCTCCAAGTTAGTATTGATTTATAGACATGATGCATTTATGATTGCATAGATTTTGGTGAACCTAACATGAATCTAAAATTTTTAGGTTTTGATTCACTTATTTCATTATTTTATCATTTTATTTTTCATATATTTACAATACTGGGTCGACTATATCAACACAGTTCTAAATTTTGTGCACAAGTTTAACACATAATCGCATTCATATGACTTTATACTTTATGTGGAAGATTTTTTAAAAAATTAGGTTAATAGGTCAACCTATTCAACCCTATACATTTTTAGACACTTAGTTTAGTAAACTAGGTCGACCTAGTTTACCCTGTATATTTTAGGCACTCAATAATAGGTTTTTACAAAGCTAGGTTGACCTAGTTGACATAGTTAGCAAGAATTATAAGTATAAAAATAGGTCATTCAATAATAATATTACTTATTTTAAACCTATAACCCACCAAAGTTATTTTATACCCTTCTCTCTCTTTCCTTACAGTCTTATTTTTCATAATTTGTAGTCTTTGAAACTACCCCTATATAGTTAACTAGGTCAAACTTGTCAAATAGTTTTGTATTTTATATATAGATAACTAGGTTGACCCTATTGATGTATTTAATTTTTAAAACTTTTTATTATATATTATATAGGAGACACTTTCAACCATGTTCTATATTATCTGCATATACTATCAACTGCATTGACACTATACTATGTTTCAAAGATGGAATTAACCCTTGTATTCTAGTAATTATCTCACACTTTCATTTTTTGTTGCTTACATGATTAGAATAGATCACATAGTATAATTAGGTGGTTTTTAAAATACTATTTAGTTTCACTATTTTCTATTTTATGCATGCACTACCAAATTATGAAATCTTAACAAACATTTAAACAATTGTCTACCTAAGGCCAACCTACCTAGATTTTATCACCAAGGGGAAAGTTGACTTGGTTTTTTGGCCAAGTATAAACACATGGTTAATGGTATATTTTGTATAATTAGTTATCACATTTATCACTATAGTGTGTGAAGTGAGGGGGTAGGCCCCAATACCAATATTGTGCCATTGCCAATATAGATCCCTTTCAACTCCAAACATCCTAAAACCATCTTTAGATTACTTTATAGTTCCCTGTTTACAACCAAATTCCTATCACATCTAAAATTACATTATAATAATATAACAACATCCAGGTTGACTACCTAGTTATATTTTACTTTTCAAGTTGATTTCTTGCTCTTTTCTCAATTTATATGTTATATTGCAAAAACTTGCATTAGCAAGTGTTAGTGCAAGGTTTTGTGTTGTGTACCTCAATTAGATCAACCTCATTGATCTAATTGATTATGTGTCTCATTTAATTTATTAATTTCCTAAGTAATAAAAAAAATTCTTGTCCTAGTGCATAATCATTTTAGTTAACACAATCTCTTACAAGCTATTTATTTTTCCCTTATCTATTGTACTAGGTTGACCCAGTCGACCCTGTATACTTTCTAAGCTTCTATTTATTGTGTTAGGTTAACCCAATCAACCCTATATAGTTTAATATCACTTCTTATTTTATTTATTTCTCATCTCTTTTGCTTGGTTTACTCTTTCTCCTTCATCATGAACTTTTTTTTTGAAGACAATACTAAGTTGAATTCAACAAACATGATGAGTCTTATCAACCCTCATAGGGTCTCCCATACACATAGTAGGGATCCTCTCTTAGATGAGAGTAATGTTTATATATCCAATTGCATAATGAACTATGGGACCCCTCTTAATACCTATTCATAATGTAATCCTCTCTTCTCCATAGCATATCAACTTGAATTAGAGTATACCCCTGAAATGCTCTTCATCTCTGAATTTCCTCAACATCAAGGAAAGGATCCCTTTACCATTTATCATCTCATGATTATTGGTAAATATTAATATCCTCATTCACCTGCTCATACATTCTCAAATGGATTTAGAGGTACTACTTTATTTGATTATCAGCCTCTTCCCTTGATTATGACCCCTTCTTATACCATGACCTCTTCTTATATAATTTATTCTAATTCCATGCCTAATATATCTACTATCATGATAGGTTATAAATATAGTGGGCCTTTGATAAGATCCACTATCCTTTATCTTTTTACTAGTGCATCATTTTCTACTAAAGGTAATCATGCTTCTAGTGCTTCCTCTTCTCATCCCTTCACTAATCCATCTTTTACCACACAAACAAATTTTACCACTAGTGCCTCAAATTCCAATAGGTCCTCTCAAGATCCTATCAACACCAATAGTGGTACCCAAATGATTAATACTAAATCTAATGCTTCAAATAATGCTAATATTGTAAATCAAGCCCATCAAATTTTGTTAAAAACACTGAATCAAATGAATTCCTTTCAAGCTCATACTACAAATCAAATGATGAAAAATGAAAAATCACCTTCTCCATCTTCAAAATCATCCTCAACCAATGCCTTAGGGAACACAATCAAAATGTTCCCCCTCATCCTCTTCAATATTCTAAAGGCAATCTCATCCCTTAACCTCCTTTGGTCAACAAAACCTTTAAACATATTCAAAATGAGTTTCTTACCACTCTAATTGCTAATATTGATATAGGAGAATAAGAGATATCACCCCTATAATTTATTAAAATGGATCAACTAATCCTACTCTTCATCTCAAAACATTTAGACATATTTATAAGGATTGGGTAAAATTGAACACCTTTTCCTCTACCAAGATCTTAGCCAAAACCCTCATGGGTGATGCCTTAGATTAGTACATCCAACTTAGAGCTCATTCTATTACTAGTTTGGAAGATTTAGTTAATGTTTTAGTTCAATAATTCCAAACTAGTGATCTTCATGATAAATACTTTGGCCTACTTCATAAGTTGTAAACAACTTGAAAATGATACTTAACAAGCTGTTGTTAAAAGGTGTAAAAAATTATCCAACAAATGTGAACATAACATGGCCAATGATCACCTTTTCCATCTATTTACCAATTATTTTTTCCTAAGTTGCAATATCAGGTCTGCACTTTCTCTCCACATACCTTGGAGGAAGCCATTAACCAAGTAAAATGCCAATATTTGCTTATGCATCAATTCAATCCACCCTAACATTCTATGGGTCATCGCATCTTACATAAGAACAAAAATCATAGTGATACTAATGATGGTGTCATAGACTCTTATAACACCATTCACACCATTCAAGTTATTTTTCCTAACCAATCTTCAGAACTAGCTTCCCCCTCTCAACATTATACCAATTCTCACTTATCTTCACCAAATACGATTAATGTTCAAAAACCTCTATCCTTGACTAAATTACTCAAATGTCTACCTAGGCCTCTACCATGATAACTTGATCCCACTCATATTATGAAATATTAGTATAATCCAATTGAATTTTGTTGGTTTCATGCTAGTTGGGGTCATTTTCATGAGACAAGCAGGCATATTCATAATTTGGCTATGGATTTACTTGTTTGTCTTAATTTTAATCATGATTTTATCATTCAAAATCATCAATAATCCTATGACATTATTTTTAAGTCTTATGAATCACATACTAAATATCAAGCCTTAAATCAAGCTAGTTCTCTTTGGTTATCTATAAAGAACCTCTTCCTAATCACCAACCTAATCAAGACAACCAAGACAATCCTACCCCTTCCACCAATAATGTAGAAAGTCTTGCTGACCCAAGTATTAAAGAGAATGTGGTTAACATGACTAATATGCGAAGGGTAGTTGCTTTTACTAATCCTAAACCTATCTACACTCCTCTATTATCTTGTATATTATGTGTTATCCAAGAGTCTTATCCAAATCACTTAAATGAGTTGGGACAAGATGACCTTATATATTTTTATGACCTAATTATAGCTCCTCCCTTAGATAACACTTCCCATTTTATTTCTACCATCTCTCTATCTTCTTTACCTAACATTAATGCAAATCAAGATTCTATCAACACTTATTATACCAATTCTCAAAACCAACCTAAATCAACTACTTCAACTTCTCAACACCATTTACAAAATTATTCTAAACCTTCTCCTTATTATCAACATGAATTCCAATTCACTTTAGCTCCTCCTTCCAAGGACCTCATTAATACTATACAATGATTTATAACAACTTCTTTTGGGTTATGATGAGTGGGATCCCATCATGGAACTCACTAATCTCCCATACTAGATTCCATTCATTTAACTTATGAGGACCTCTTCATGTCATATAAACCATCTTATGCAACTCTTGTTTTAAATAAACATCCCTCTTATTCCCCTAGTAGGATACAAATCAACCTTATCTAGATCTGAGGATAGCATATTACAACAATGTAAATAGATGTCCATCCATGTTGATGAAATAATGAACACTTATCTTTCCTTAAAATTTCCCATTGCTTCTATGATTCTTGATGAGATTTTGCTTCATGTGGATGATATTCCCTCATTCATTAGTGTTAAAATTGGTGATATCCAAGTCAAGTGTGTTTTGATTGATGAGGGTTCCAGCACCTATGTTGCCTCTCTCAATTTTATCAAAGTTCTTGGATATTCTGAATGTAATCTCAAGTCCACATGCAGTACATGCCAATGATATGATAAAATTCAAATGCCTCCTTTAGGTTATGTGTGGATTCATATTACCATCCCATCTATCACCATTCATGTGAAGGTGATGATATTTAAATTTCCCCTTTCTTATATCATCTTGTTTGGTAGGCCATAGACTCATTGTATGAGAGTAGTTACTTCTTCTACCTACCAGTGTGTTAAATTCCTTCAAAATGGAGCTATCTATAGGATTCAAAGTGATACTAACCCATAAAATTTTGAGCAATTCTAAGGCCAATGTGTCTTCAATATTATTACTCTTGAACCTTTACCCAATGTTCCATTCCATGAGTCTCAATGCTTCAATTTTCCTATCAACTCCACTTGAGGTTATAATGACCATATTGAACTCATTGGGAATATTCCTCCTAACTTCTTAGATTTTGATGATGATGAGCCTGATGAGATGAACCTCAAGATTAAATATTTTTATCTCTCACCTCATATCTCATATTCCTACTTCTTTATAGCCTCATTCTTGTAAACCATCTTATGATGATATCCTTATTGTCTTGACTAAGACTTGACATTCCATCCATCACACTTAATTGGATGATAAGGTCATCCCTACCTATGTCATTGATCTTCACGCACCTGACTACGATGATGGTTGTTACTTAGATGATACATTCCTAAGTGGTCTTGTTTAGGCCCATGATGCTGAGATTATCCATTATCATTATTCTTTGCTTTATTCATTTCATGTATATTCACATATTCTATCATTTATAGTTCCTAATTTTAGTATTTTTCCTCTTTATTGTAGGGTAGAGATGGCACCGACACCTCTAATTTCTAAGTAATCTCTTAAGAGTATGTTCATGGATCATGATGACTGGGCCATACCACTTTTCTAGGTACCCTAACCATTATAGCCTATTTATCCATGAGATGCATGTGCCCCTTCTTCAGCCTTTTATAGATCTTGCCCCTCCCTCAATAGATCATGATATAGTTGATACCATTCTTACTTCCAATTTAGCTAAGTCTATCCTTGCTTCTGATCCCATTGCTCTTTCCATTGAGCCTAATCCCATTCTTTCCCCACCACTACCTTCTCTTGGTGATGGTTTACTTATTTTCCCTCTGATGGATCTGTTTCCCACCAAATGGGTTGAAGATCCTTCCCAATCTCCTTCCATTCTTTTTACACCTCCAATTGTGAGTACTTTTACTAAAACTACTTACAGGCATATCTATTTATTTCATGGCATATATAATCATTCTTCCATGCATTATCACAAACTATAATAATATATTGATACTTTTCATCCTTCTTCCCCTCAATCCTTAGATAAGGCCATATCTCCCCTGAAGGTACTACTTGAATATATGCTTACATATAGAGAGGTGTATTATCTTTAACGCCAATGTGGCACCTGTTGACGCTAGAAAATTACACTCGGGGCAAGGAGGTCGAACTCCTACCTTTTCTCCGCAACATGGAAACTCCTCTCTCACCTATGGGATGGTGAAGCAAGAGAGGAGAGTCTCTAGTTAAGGGCTAGCTCCCTTTGATGTATCCTTGTTTGTTTCAGGCAGTGCAAAATATAGATATATAAATATATGGATAAACTAGGGGGGAAGGGAGAAAGATACAGGAAAATAAAATAACCTACTGTAAAGAGGTGATACACCAAAAATGAAATGACCTTCCCACCTCCACACTCAGGATCAGACAAACGACATACATACACTCATTGCTTGGCAGAAGAACCAGGGTGCAAGAGAATGACAGGGATATTCTTATGGAAAATACAGGAACAGGGACTCACCAAGATGCTAGAAAATACATACTATAAATGATTTCCTCTATTTTTGCACCCCAAATGGAAATCTTCACCTGTAAGCTACAAACTGACACTTTGTAGATAGCTGGTGTGTTGGTATTTAAACCTATGAGATCATTTAAAATAAAATGACTGAACACAAATTAAACACACAGGACATACACAGGGTATCCATCCAAGAAAGAGGTAAAATTGTCTTTATTTGATCCAGGCAAAAATTTTAGCAGGGCTGCGCCTCACTAAATTATGAAAAAAGATATTACAAAATGAACAAGTCCTGATATTATATCCAAAAAAAAATTAAAAAAAACAAAGAGGAGACTCCTTTGGCGCTTTGCTTACAAGTGGGAAAAAAGCACTATTGCCGACGTCATCCTCCTGCTAGAACCATGCTTGTCACTTGACTTTTCTCCATTTTGTCTTATCTGGTCTACAACTTGCCTTAATGTTTTGTTGGGCTTTAAAAGTCCCAAAAACTTGTTTGGGCTCAGCTTGGTCTCACGGGCTATTTAAAGTTCTGTGGTCTTTTTTCCCTGCGGGCTATTGTTCACAGTAATTTTACCGCTGACTGTTGTTCGCGGTCATTTTACTGCTCAATGTTATTCACGGTAATTTCCCCGCTGACTACCATGGTTTGTTTTGTGACTGTCATGGACTGCCTTAACCTTACCATGGCCTGCTTGATATCCCTTCGCAGCTTGCTTCTCTGCCAGCTAGTCGGGCTTTGAACGGCTCTCACAGGCTTTTGTTTTGTCAGGTTTTTGAAAGCCCCACAGACTTTGCACAGGCTTGGCTCTCCGTTTGAATTTCCACAGACAAATTGTCCATGAGAATTTCCCATGGGTAATTTGTTCATAGAAATTCCTTTTCTACTTTACGTTAAGCCATGGGCTTTAAATGAAATGCCTGCCTGACCCTTTGCCTTGGTTAATAAGCCGTGGGCTTTTGTTTTAAACCGTGCCCAAAGAAATTTGGGACTTGGTTAAAAAATGTTGAACTCATTTGAAATTTGGACTTTGAACCAAAATGAATTGAACCTTGGACTCCACAAAGCATTAAACATGAATTCAAACAAGGCCATGGATGAACTAGACCACTGAACCAAAGTGCCAGGCCGATGATCACAACACTAAACTTGCCGTGTTGAACTAAGATTGAACTTTGTATTGAACCAAGCCATGAACCACACTGAAGAACCGTGTCTTGAACTTAATCATGTTGAACTTGAAAATGGACCCTGCAACCCGAAATTGACTGGCATTAAATAGCAGGGGAAGAAGTTGACCACAATTTTTCCAGGGGCAAAATTTGGTCAACAAATTGGTGACTCATAGGGTAAGCGTGCCTACTATGCTTAGAATCCAGTTGCCTTAAAATCTATTAGGTGTGGAGTCAGATGATAACTTTGAAGAGAGTTCACAATAGCTCTCGAGATCCCAAAATCACACTTGAAACTTTCACCCCCATACGTAAAAGGAAACACACAAGGCCAAAAAACAACTAACTGTGCAAATTGCACTTAGGGAAAGCAGGAGAAGAAACTGAAACAAACTATTATGTACAACTGACCAGGCATTTTTGATTCCCACCTGGATCAAATGGAAAACTTCTTCAGTCCTCTGACTGGTAAGAAGACTTATGGCGCCAGGCAAGTAGTTGAACGGAAAAGAGAAATGGTGACTTGCTCTTTTTACCTGTCACCTGAGTTGGCTGGAAACCGAGAGGATCAAAATCAAACATGCCTCTGACATATATGTATTTTGCTTGTTCTTGGAAACCTACCTCTTGCTGGTCCTTCATGTTGGCACTCTCCACCAAGAGATCAATTGTTGCTGGCTTATCACTAGAAGCTTCTTGATATGCATCATTGACTGGTTCATTCTCCTTTGCCTCATACTCAGGCTCCAAGGTATGACCATCCTTCTTAATGATTTCGGAGGAACTATTTTCAGATTCACCAACCTTCTAAAGGAGTAAATCTGGAAAAATGTAACCTCCTTGCATGTATGTTTGAAACCCAATGCTGCCTTCTTCATTTTTAGCCAGCTCACAACCTACCTGGGGAGTAATATAGCATGCACTGAAGACTTCAAACAAATCATTTAAAATGTGGAAAAGAGGCTGTCCATGCTCTTTCACATCACTTTATTTGATTTTGTCCTCATTTGCAATCATGAAGTCCCCCGCATCAGTCATAAACTGAGCATAATCTATATCAGGCAAGGCTAGATAGCTTTCTTGGAGGTGTGTGGATGAAGTGCATTCAGACACAGAATCTACAATTTGATCTGAAACATTCGTCACATGTTCGCTGAGGAGACCTGCTTTAGACTCCAATTCTGCAATTTGCCTATCCAAATCTTCCTAGAAAAGCCTTTCCCGAAAGTCACAATCATTATTAGGGGTGGGAGCAGTGTCTTATTTTTCAAGAGTTAGACTAAAACCTTCCTCCTCCTCCTCCTTGCTATTCCAAGATTTAACTGTTTGCTTCTAACTCATGGTCCTAGGATTGGACTCTTGTTTTTGTGATCAGGAAGCAACTTTATCATTTTGAAGGTCCTGCACTTGTTCATGATGTTATTTCTTCTAGCTTGGAATTTGGAGATCATGTTTAAAGTCCTGAGGAGGCTGGGGAATAATTGGGAGAGTTTTCTCATGCATAGGGAAATCTATCTGAAGAGAGGTGTGCTGGAAAGCTAGGTGCACGGGATTGAGGGCAAGACTGATTGAGGCATTGGATGACCCAGAATGAGCAAGTGCCATTTGATGGAACGAATTTGGCACACAAAGGGGAGTGTTCTCTAAAATAGGAGGGGGTAGACCTTGGGCCAAAACTTCTTGATTTTCATCCCTCCACTTCACCAACACTTCATCAATATCAAAATTAGCTTGTGGATTGGTGAAAGGGATACCTTTTGGCGTTGGCTAGTCTGTAGCATCTAAAAGCTCCACCTCTTTTTTGCCCAGTAGTCTCATCTTCTTCTCTAGTTCTTTAATCCACTTAGCCAGAGCATCCTCGCTTTGCATTTCTTCATTTTGGATGATGTCTTTTTGGATAACGTCTTTCTTCTCTTTACTATTCCAAGATTCGACCACTCTATTCCAGCTCATGCAATTTAGACTGGGCATTTCCTTTGGGGATAATGCGGCCTCAATGTGAGAGGACGGCAAAGATTTTGATTCCACTTCCCCTGCTACCAAAATGGACTGCTACATCTGAAGGTTTGCCAATTTGATCTATCTATCAAGATTAGCCTTAAACACAAGGTTTGCTATTTTAGAATTCTCCTCAACATGATTGGGGAATGGACTTTGACAGGCTCAATTTGGCTCAAGAGCAGGGGCTGTATATGGCTGATATGATGCTTTGGGCAGTGAGTATGTAGGTTGATAGACTTGGTAAGGCTGCCTCTCATGCACACTCAGCTTCTCCTCCACAGATACAATTAAACCACTCACATCTGGCATCTCATTTGAAAGCCCGTGCCAATTCGCTCTTTCAATAGGAGCCCATTCTTTCTTAACTTGATCCAACGCATTCCTCACTTGATGAATAATATGATTAGGAATTTCTTGGTCACACCCCTTTCTAGTGTTAAGATCAATTACGTATTTGTCATATCCCAACAGCGCTTTCTTGAAAGTGAAAATGGATTGATTGGCAAAGACACTAGGCTGAGTAGGAGCAGTGACGTATTGAGAAGATTTAGCGCAAGGCTAATATTGCTCATAGTAGGGTTGAGACTGGCCATACTGGGTGTGATAAGGATCGCCATAAGGCTAGTAAGGATCATAGCCATGCTGGCTTAAAAAAATAGAGTCCATGACTTAAAACGATGGGATTTACACATACCAAAAAAATGTGCTTCTTGATGGTACCAGGCTGCTTAACCAGCAGATAGAACTCAGAGTCACCAGATGCTAAAGAATTTTGATTTGTTGTAACAGGACCAGCATCAATCCTAAAACTCTATTGCATTATCAAACTGTGTCCCACCGAGCATGCCAGAACTGTTGACGTGCACGGGGTTGTATTGGTGGTATGGAACCAAAACTGCCTAACCAGTTGATTTAACTCAAAGTCACCATTGGTGTCTGATGTAAAAGCCTCTAAAGGCTGGTCGATTGAAGAACACACCAAAATTCTTCAATTTTTTGGACAAAACCTATCCCAGTTGGTCCCACTGGGTGTGCCAGAACTGTTGACGCTAGAAAATTGCACCCGAGGCAAGGAGGTCGAACTCCTACCTTTTCTCTGCAACATGGAAACTCCTCTCTCACCTATGGGACGGTGAAGTAGGAGAGGAGATTCTCTAGTTAAGGGCTAGCTCCCTTTGATGTATCCTTGTTTATTTCAGGCAGTGCAAAATATAGATATATAAATATATGGATAAACTGGGGGGGAAAGGGAGAAAGATACAGGAAAACAAAACAACCTACTGTAAAGAGGTGATACACCAAAAATGAAATGACCTTCCCACCTCCACACTCAGGATCAGACAAATGACATACATACACTCATGGATTAGCAGAAGAACCAAGGTGCAAGAGAATGACAGGGATATTCTTATGGAAAATATAGGAACAGGGACTCACCAAGATGTAGGAAAATACATACTGTAAATGATTTCCTCTATTTTTACACCCCAAATGGAAATCTTAACCTGTAAGCTATAAATTGACACTTTGTAGATAGTTGGTATGTTGGTATTTAAACCTGTGAGAGCATTTAAAAGAAAATGACTGAACACAAATTAAACACACAAGACATACACAGGGTATCCGTCCAAGAAAGAGGTAAAATTGTCTTTATTTGATCCAGGTAGAAATTTTAGTAGGGTTGTGCCTCACTAAACTGTGAAAAAAGATATTACAAAATGAATAAGTCCTGGTCTTATACCCAAAACAAAAAAAAGAAAAATAGGAGACTCCTTTGGCGCTTTGCTTGCAAGTGGGAAGAAAGTACTGTTGCCGACATCATCCTCCTGCTGGAACCATGCTTGTCACTTGACTTTTCTCCATTTTGTCTTATCTAGTCTATGGCTTGCCTTAATGTTTTGTCAGGCTTTGAAAGTCCCATATACTTGTTCGGGCTCAGCTTGGTCTCACGGGCTATTTAAAGTTCTATGGTCTTTTTTCCCCACAGGCTGTTGTTCACAGTAATTTTACCACTAACTGTTGTTTGCGGTCATTTTACCACTCAATGTTATTCATGGTAA
This sequence comes from Torreya grandis, assembly GCA_037957365.1. Classification (NCBI taxonomy): domain Eukaryota; kingdom Viridiplantae; phylum Streptophyta; class Pinopsida; order Cupressales; family Taxaceae; genus Torreya; species Torreya grandis. The sequence goes on along the minus strand of JARHVA010000372.1, from coordinate 5,441,057 downwards.
TTTCCTTGCTGGCTGCCATGGTTTGTTTGGTGATTATCGTGGATTACCTTAACCTTACCATGGCCTGCTTGATATCCCTTCATGGCTTGCTTCTCTGCCAGCTAGTCGGGCTTTGAATGGCTCCCGCGGGCTTTTGTTTTATTGGGTTTTTGAAAGCCCAAGCGGACTTTGCATGGGCTTGGCTCTCTGTTCAAATTTTCATAGACAAATTGTCCATGGGAATTTCCCACGGGCAATTTGTCTGTGGAAATTCCTTTTTTGTTTTACGTTAAGCCGTGGGCTTTAAATGAAATGCCTGCCCGACCCTTTGCCTTGGTTAATAAGCCGCAGGCTTCTGTTTTAAACCGTGCCTGAAGAAATTTGGGACTTGGTTAAAAAATGTTGAACTCATTTGAAATTTGGACTTTGAACCTTAGACTCCATAAAGCATTAAACATGAATTTGAACAAGGCCATGGATGAACTAGACTGCTGAACCAAAGTGTCAGGCCGATGATCACAACGTTAAACTTGCTGTGTTGAACTAAGATTGAAATTTGTATTGAACCAAGCCATGAACCATGCTGAAGAATGGTGTCTTGAACTTAATCATGTTGAACTCAAAAATGGACCCTGCAACCCGAAATTGACTAGCATTAAACAGCAAGGGAAGAAGTCGACCACAATTTTGCCAGGGGCAAAAATTGGTCAACAGCACCCATCATACTAATTATTTTTCACATCCTTTAGCAACACCTTATATATACTCCCAAACCTTATACCATTCCTCCCATAGGTCATTCTCATAAGAAGGCTCTTCCTTTTTCTCTAATGGTTCCACATACTATGTTTCCATCTCCTCTTGTGGTCCCTTCATCACCCACTATTCCTCCACCCATGATTCCTCTAGCCATGGACCTTCCCTCACCTATGGATCCTTCCCCACTAGTGATTATTATATCTCCCATAGAATTCACTCCCATGCATTCTCTTGAGCATCCCTTGCTTGATATCCCTCCTCAACAAGATCCATTAAGCATTCCTAATTTTTCTATTGAGGATATTAGATGAGAAGTATTTTCCTAGTTTTCATTAAAGATAGATGAGACATTAGAAGCAATTCACATCTAGCTTCATAAAGATCTATCCGATGTTATACATAATGCATGTGGGAAAATTTATCAGTAATTATGAGCACATGCATGGTGATTTTACATTTTCATTTTGATTGGACATGTGCTCCAATATTATATTTATCTATTTGTTATATCATTTGACATTGTGTCAAATTCTTATTTATCTTACATGGTGACTTTACTTTTTTACTCTATATTGCTTATATTATCATTTATGTTTGCTTATGGATGTTTTTTATTATCATTTCTTTATCTTTCTTTCTTAAATTTATTTCTTATGAATTTCCTTATTTTATATTCATGATTTTTGGCTTTCTTATCTCTATTTTTCATGACTAATTTCCATGGTGACTTGGTTATACAAACATGGTTCCCTTTAGTCATTCCTTCTTTACCATGTGATCAATTAAAAATAAATTAATCTCATTATAAACACCTTATATTGATCCACTTTGGATCTCCTTTTCCCCTTTATTCATTTTTCATAAACTAAGCATATACATTGTTGAGACTTGAGATAACATGTTGGTTAATTGTTAAGCATAAGTATTCTAATCATTCTTATATTTGGTCACTTAGCTTCTTTTAGCCTAAGCCTACATCTCATTCATGTGTATCACTCTATCTCTCATGATTGGTCATTCCAATTCTGTATGGAGGAGGAATCTTAAAAATCCTTAAAAATACATTTAAAAAACAAATCATTTAAACAAAAGGTAATGATACAATAGGAAAAAACATTCAACATTCTTTAAAGTCCAATCAAACTAAAAGATGTGATTTAAAGCATAATTCCTTCTTTTAGTCAAAGATCAAACTCCACATTTGGCCTCATGATAGAGTTGAGGTCCATCAAGGTGTGGTAGGAAATTATATTAGAAAATGATAATAATAAAATCTTTTATTGCTACCTACTTTCTCACACAAGTACCCAATCTTTGTAGTAGATTGATGACTCTGTAAGGGGTCGTAAAGAATAAGTAACATGTTAGGAGAAGGTAGGCCTATCTTAATTTTCTTATACCAATCTACCTTTATGATTTCATCTTAATAACATGCCTATTTTCCTATAAATCTTGGTGTCTAAAGTGAATGGGTTTCCTTTGTACATTGATGGTCACTAGTCACCTAGTGGCTTCTCATGTCCTTAGTATGCCTCCTGTCTCCTAAGTGCTTCTCATAAGATGTCTGAGTTATGATTTTTACATTCCCTTTTTCACTCCCTATATTCTTCATAGTTCCTCTTGATAAATATTATTTTGTTCACTGATCACTCCCCTCAGGATTCCATTTGTGAGTTGTATTGTAAGACCATGGATAGGACCTAGCCATCCTCATAAATTACAAAAAATTCACATTCTTATTACCCAAATCCTTTATTACCATTTTTTCACATTTATTCCACCTCATTGGTGTTCCATTTTCGAGTTTCAGTGTAAGACCACAGAAAGGACCTGGCCCTCTCACAAAATTTTCCAATAATTTAAGTCACAATCAAAATTACATGTGTCAAATATGAGATAAGATGTGATTTAAAATTAAATTACACATAATTAACATGATTCCTAGCTTGATTTAGTATGTTTTACTTCATTTGTCTTTCACTTTTATCTTCTTATTTTCTGAGTGCATGTAAGAATCCAACCATTTTCTTAAAATTTTCATACTTCTGAGATTGAATTAGTGTGATAAATTTAATACCAATTTTATTTTCTCTAATACTTCCCAACATGATTTAGTATGATTGACTGACTTAATTGATTTGTTTTTATACCATTTTTCCTTTTATGTGTTTTCTACTTTATTACATTATTTTCATACTTCCCAACATGATTTAGTGTGATTTTACTTGTTTTAACTTGGTGCCATCTTTTGTTTGGTTTAAAAACAAAACTTTTTACCATCTTGTTTACCACCCCTTTGGTTATTTATACTTAGTCATTCTCTTGTTATTACACATTTACCAACTTGAAATAGTATGTAATACATTTTTGATTGATTATTCTTTACCAAGTCTTTTTGCCTATTTATTTTTAACCATGCATGTGTTATACATAATGCTAAAAAATAAACCACACCTCATATGTTTCCCATAACATATACAACAATATCTAAATACATGTACTTGAAATAAATATATCTAAGCATCAACATCCACAACCATAATGATCACATATACCATCAACATCCAAATATCCAAAATGAAACACACACACACACACACACACACACATATGTATGTATGTATGTATATATCATGAGGTTTAATACAATAATAAAATCATATACAATGCTCCATCTCTATGGCTGGGCCCCATCCTACCTATCTCATGGCCTAGCCATGCTACCTATAGATGCCCCTATCTAAATCATCCACATAGAATGTTTTAAAGAGGCTATCTGAGACTTAAATCATGATACCTACCCCTATATATGAGCCACTTGAGCCTCAACCTATGACAACTGGGTTAGGGTTTCTAGATGTGTCATTCTCTCCTACTCCTATACCCATGTCATATCGATTAAGGTCACTACATGTGTCACTCTCTCTTGGGAATATACCTATCCCATCTATGTCATAATATCTAGATGTCCAGCTCTCTCCTCAGCTAGGGCCTACCATGCACATGCCTCTCCTAAACCCACCTATGCTAGTGGTTGTATTACCTCTTTGTGTGCTCACAACTACCTCATAGCCTCTCCAACAAATCTAAACTAGCTCACCTGAGTTGGGGTAGATGGTACCCTAGGATCATTCAATATAGTGTGGTTGTATGGTGTCATCACATCATCCAAGATATCATTGAGTGCTCCCCTCACTAGGGACCACAATTTGGTCTCCTCATCCTCTACCACACCTCTAAACATCAAACCAACTAGATATTAGATCATTGATATATCTTAAAATTTATCTATCTCTAGTATATTTCAAGTAAACTTAAGAAATATTTAACCACCTTTTATTACTTGTCTATGTGTCAACCATTACTATCTCACCATCTACATGAATTTTGAGCATAGTCTCTCCATCTATGTAACCTCCTAGAATCTCATATGTCATTCACCTCCCAAATATAAATCTTAGAGTCACCGCTCATACCCATCTTAGGCTACACCTGAGTGGCCTCTCTATCATCCAACTCTACTCTAGATTGTCTCCTAGGTCTACCTTCTCCTACTCCTACTAATTTCATCAACACCATAACCATAGTGATCATTGCTCATCCTATTATAGAGCTAGTGGTGGTACCTCTAGTACTCTTGTTTTTGTATGCATCTCATGTTTCTTTATTGCCTGTCATGTTTAACGAATCCATAGTCTCTCATGACATGGCCTAAGTATCAGCCTCACAACTAGTGGCCCTAGTCCTACTCTCCCCTACAGATCTATCACATGTCAAGCCCAAAACATGGGCATCACTATTGATGCTACGAGGTGAGTCAATCCCATTTTCCTTGGTACTCATGCCATTGGATGTGTCTCTCCACCAGGTGTAGTGACCTTTCGACTCTATATATGGCAAAGTTGGCGCTACTGTCTCCTAACTAGGCCATATCATAGTGATATTCTCATATAGCTACCATACTATATGTCCTCATTTCACCATCCATAGTGTTGGCATGTGGGTTATGGCTTGTACTACCTGGTCTTATTTCCATCTCTGAACTTGAGGTAATCTATCATCGACCACATGGGGCAACCCAATTGACTGATACATAGGGAACCTCTCATAGATCCATGTTATCAATAATATGATAAGTCCCACTAAATTCTTCCCTATGGATAATAATCCATACATGTCATGTATGAGTTATACTTAGATGATAGACCACAATTCATATAACACCCTCTCCTCTAATATCCTCTGACTCAAGGCTATTAAAAAGAGTGGCACCTTGCCATGTGACTTATGACACAATACCCTTGCTATCATAAGTCCTATCACAACCTTTTGGATATCCATAATATGTGATGTATATACATAAAAAAGGCTTACCCTCAATCCTAAGTATATCCTCTTTGAGCATGTATCCTATATGGCTAAAGCTCTCCTATCCTCCTCATTATTAGGTATTCTTGTGACTATGGGTGTTCCTACTATGGGAAATCTTAAGATGGCATGCATATCCTCCAAGGTGATACTACCTCTATGGTATCCCCCTCTAAATCCCACCTGAACATGTTAGTCAAAATTTCCCAACATCCTAGAAACATGACTAATAAATCTAAACTAAGTGGTATCCTATACATGTCCACTATGCCTCCTAGGCCTAAAGCAATCAATCTAGCTCAAACATCTATTGAAAAACACTCCAATAAGTTGGGGAACCATGATGTGTCTACAAAGTGATAGAATCTTTGACATCCTTGTAACCCAAAAATAATAAAAGATGTATTAGATCATCCATGTCATGTATAGTCAAAATACATTATTTTCAAAATTTAAACCAAAAACAAGCCTTATCGATTTAATCTAGTCATTTTTATCAATTCAACCTATTTCTAGTCTATTTTACACTATTTTGGTCCCTTGGTAAAACACTAAGTTGACTAAAATTTCCCTATTTTGACTTGGTTGGCTTAAAAATCTAAGTCAAATCCTCTTATTTTCTCCTTCTTAGTACTAAATTATCATACTAAGTTTTTTTCTAAGATGAAAATAATGTACTAGGCCAACAGTCTAGAAAACAAACTATGTTGTCACATACCTACTAGGTTGGCAGTATGTATTTTGTCACTTTTCATCCTACTAGGTCGACTAGGTCGACCTAGTTATTTTTTCTTACTAACCCCTTACATTTTGTAAAATAAGTGCCTTCTGGAAGTTATATCTCTAAACCCATTTACCTAAATGGTTTTTCCTACCCTTAGCACCTAATTTGGGTTCATCTTGATGTCTAAAAATGCTTAAAACACAAATTTCTAAAATACACCTTAAATCACTAAAATATTCAAAAACTAGCTTTAGATCCTATATTGCTTACCTATGTTGCACCCATTGTTGCCTTTGGAGGTCCTTCACATCTAGCCAGTCATCTCCTCACCATATTAGATCATTTTGTCTCTCAGAGCTCTTTTTCTCTCCTTCACAAGTCAAAAATACCAAATGACTTCTCTTTGACCCTATTTAAAATAAATTTTCAAAAATCTAAATCTTTCAATTATTTTTTGACAAATTCCTTATTTTACTTATATATTTGTTTTTACTCATCCATTTTTAAAACCATAAATTTTTATAGAATCATGATGATGTAGAGAATCTTTTACACTATTATATGCCTATATTCCAAAATATTCATTTTTTGGCTATTTTTTGCACTAAATTCTATAGGTTTGCCTAATATTCTTCATATTAAATGTCTTCACTCCTTTTATAATATAATTATTTATCTACAACACTAAGGTAATTAAAGTTATGTATTTTTCAATTCTATCCTTTCCTTTATCTTATTTACTACTTACTGCACTTTACTTAGCATTAGCATTATGTGTTATCATGTTCTATTCCTCAAAACACCATCCCCTATTGCACTCACATGACACATGATGAGCTTCAAGTGGGGCATATGTATACACATAATATTTTCAAAATTTTATCGATTGTTGACACTTTATATATTGTAGTAACCCATTGAGTCTCAATCTCTCAGAGTGCATGCCTTAAGGGGTGCACCTAGAAAGGGGTAGGCAAACCATTGGTGCTTTAAAATATTATTGTCCCTTTTACCACATATTATCTACACACTTGTCTCTTGAAACCATTATCCCTAAGATTATTCTTCTCCATTATACCCTTCTAGTCATTTACTACATTTTATCCTCTTATTCCTCACCTTAATCCCATTTTTTCAATCATCAATACTAGGTCGACTGGGATGACCTTGTATGATTTTGGGTATTTTTTACTTAGGAGTTAGTTTGACCTTTATCTGACCTAAATTATAACTTAGTGAATTATTGTATGGAATTATACCAAGTCATCTGGTTCGACCCTATCGACCAAGAGTTTTGGAAGGGTTTTGGTTCAAATTTTCCTATATATACAAGTTCATTTCCCATCATTTATCATGAGAAGAAGTAAGACAAAATGAACATATGCTTATTGACCATCATACTTGGGAAGAATATCTTAAGGTTACATACTTTATTTGGACTTACAAATATTCTCTTGTAGAGAATTCTTTCAGATGCATTGATAGGTTGTGTAGCCTAGAGCTGATTTATCTTTATCATCCTTATATACCACAACAATCTCTTTTGAAGCACCTTATCCAAGGGAGAGATTGAGGCTTAGTGGGTTCATCTTTAAATGTAAGTATTCCTAAATTTTTTTCTCCTTTGTAATATTAGATAGATATGTATTTGTGCTTCTCTTCCATGCATTAGAATTCTATATACATTAACATGAGTATATGTCTTCTAGGCATGCTTGCTTTTATTTGTTTTTGACCCCCACTTTGTGCCACAAGATTTGATGAGTACTAGATTAGATCTATTTTACTTATTATTTTAGGTGAAATATCAAAACTCAAGACCCCCTTAGGGTTATTACATGATTATTTTAGACTGGAGTCTTTAGAACCCTCCTTAGCATGGTGTATTATGTTAAGATATCCCCTAATTAGGTCTAGCAGATTTCCATATTGGTCATGCTCCCACTTAAAAAATGTGTCCCTATTCAAAAGTGTATGGTAATATCTATCTTCTCTAAGTTAGGATTAATTTATAGGCATGATGATTTTTTGATTGCATATAGTTTTCATTATTTATCACCTCACATCTATGTGTTATAATCCTTGTTGAACAAGTTAGAAAATATTTTATAATCCATGAAATAAACTATAAATACCAGTAATATATTGACTCAAAATAAGAAGAATTGCATTACAATAATAGATTTTAAAAATCACTAGCCTCTTTTATGGGGAAACCTCCTTTGAGCAAGATAAATTCAACATAATTTGTGGATGCCTTCATACTAGTTTAGGCTCCTATTTATAGTAATCTAATACTAGATAACCACTACTCCTAATGAATGTGAGATTATTGCACTATTACACTCAACTATTACAAGATTATTTGAGGGATGTCTTACAAAGCATATGCATCCATAGCCATTATTAAGGAATAAAAGTACAAAAATGATGGTTAGGATATAGGGTCATAACATGCCCTCCTATTTACAAGTTTTACCCTCAAAGCTTGAGGTGAGGAAATTATTACTAGATTGAGAGAAGAAGTTCCTAGGTAGAATATTTGGGTGCATCCCATTCCACTAGATGATAAATTCAGTGATGACCCAATTGTAAAAATAATGAGAGCAATTATTGAGGATGGAATTAACTATTAAAATTATGGATCCTTCTGCATCAAGTTTTGGAATCACTATCTGAGTGTAGACATCCTACCCAAGGACCTTTTGAAAGCATGAGACATGAAAAATAGGGTGCACACATGATGAAGGCAAACGTTTCAAATTATAAGTTACAAGTCCATCCCATTAGAGAATTTTATAAGGCCTATAAAATATTGGATCCAATTTTTAGTGGCCTTTCAGCTTCAAATATGATTTATTATAAATTTACAAGTGAAAGAAAACCATATTTCAAATTTAAAAGGATTATTTAGAGTTATGTTGGTCTATCTGTTGCTTTATGTAGTTTTGTGCTATGTGGAGATTATCCTTGATGAAGTAAATGATATTGTCACATGCAAAGATGGTCATATCAATAACTGTATTAGAGAGCTTCCTAACATATATAAAAGAGAGGGTGGATTTTGGCCATAGACAACCTCATATGGGGTTACTTTGGTGGCCATGTGGTAGAAAGTGTTATACTACCATTCTATAAGAGGTAACCATTTTACCCATTGATGTTTTTACTTTGTGATAAAATAATGAAGATAGGTATTCAAACATTTATTAATAATTTTAGTTTATCCATCAGTTTGTGGATGATATCCTAAACTCATTTTGAGATTTATACCAAGGCACATGAATAGTTTTTGCCAAAAATGACTCGTACAGATAGAATCATGATCAAAGACAATAAAAGCGATAACACCATGGATCCAAAATATTTGATCAAGGAATGTTTGGGCTAGGATAAAAATAGTGTAGGGATGAGCTATATCACATAAATGAGTGCATTTATAAAGATAATCCACTACAACAAGAATGACTGATTTACCACTAGAATTTGGGAAGCCTTTGATCAAATCTAATGAAATGTCTATCTAGATATATTTTAGGATTAGTAGTGGTTAAAGTAGACTAGGTGTTGAAACTATTTTCTCTTTATGTCATTGTCAAACATCACATTAGACAATAAATTTATTGATATCCTACATGAGTCTAGGTGAAAAGGAACTACGATGAACTCGCTCATAAGTTTTGATAAAACATAAATGACTTGCAAAAAGGGAGGCATTCATCTCCTATAAATACTCTATTTCAACTTAGAGCTAAAAATTAATAGAATACGATGTTTTTATCTCAATGTTTTTCCATCCCAAGTATAGTGATGTTTATAAAATGAACCAATATAGTTAAACAATGAGTTTTTGGGTGGAGTTATCATGATGCCTTTCATGTTGAATATCCTTAATCCATGTGGAAATGAGAATGAAAACAACACACAAATGGGCTTATTCTTTAAATTGGTGAGAGAGGGCATCGAACACCATGTTTTCCTTTAATTTTTTGTAGGTAATTTCATAATCATATTAGATGAGTTTAGAAACCCATTTATGATGATCTGGGTAAGATACTCATTTTTATAAAAAAAATATTTGAGGCTTTGATGGTCAGTTTTGATGCAAAAGTGTCGATAAAGCAAATATAGATGAAATTTTTGAACTACATAGAGGATATCCTTAATCTCTTTGTCATATGTGGAGTATACCAAATTACATCTAGTGAGGGTATTACTAGTAAAAGAAATAGATCATACTTCCTACATAATTACAACACCAAGACTTGTTCCACATGCATCACACTCAAGAACAAATGGTTTGGGGAAATCAAGCATGGATAAGACTATTTTAGGCTCTGATACCACTTGTTAAGGATCCTGTAGCTCACTCTGATACCAAATGTTAGTACCTTAGAGCTCAATTGATTACTATTGTATAAGCAACTAAACACGGAATTAAACCAGAAGAATAAGTAACTAGAATTCAAAAATAGAAAAGAATAGATGATACGAGAAACAATACAATCTATATTAACACTCTTCCAGAAGGAAATACAATGAAGAAATCTCAGTCTTCCCACACCTCTTAAGCGTACAGTAATTCTCCCTCAAGAGTTCTCTCTCTCTCAACCAATTACAACCAACTCAATAACCGAGTTGTTCCCTCCAGTGACAATCAACCCAATGGTTGTTGTTGCTTACTCTGATTTTGACAATCAACCCAATTGTTGTTGCCTCCAATACATCCACAGACCTTCTTGATCTTGCACCCTAAAGATCTAATTGGTCTTGCTTGACCACAGACCTTCTATATCTTACACTTGAGGATCTAATCCTTTTTAGTCCTAATTACAATACAACCCCATGGGTCTCTTAAATAGATCCCAAACCAAAAAATAATTAGAAATGCAGACTCAAGACTAAAATTAGTCTTTACATGCAAACTCACTATTCATCTAAAATTAGAACAGTTTTGGAATGCACAGACGACCAACGTCAGTCTCTATCTATCTGGAGATGACCGACATCAGTTCATGTCTGATCGATGCCAGCCAATAATAACTAATGTCAGTTGCTGTGTAACTGAATATGATTGATGTCAATTGGCCTGACTGACATTAGTTACTGTGACACTCAACAACCTCCACATTTGCATAATAGTGAAGCTTTTAGCTCCACAACTTAACAATCTCCCACTTGGAGATAAATAGCTGCACCTGTACCTGTAAAGCATCTAATTTGTTTCTAGCTTGTATCCCCATCTTCAAGTTTAATCTTGAAGATCAACCACCAACAGTGAACACATATCCTATGGTGCTTCTCCTGCCATATCCAAATCTACATACCCATGTAGAGAAGTGCTTAACCCTACATATCATAAATACCTACTGTTGGTCCCTCTCAGATATCTGAGAATCCACTGAACTACTTTTCAGTGCTTCTTTCCTGGATTGGCCATAAACTTGTTGACAACTCCCACTACTTAGGTAATATCAGGTCTAGTACATACCATGTATTCAACCTCATCATGTGATTTAGGACACTGTTCATAGCTTAACTTGAACTGTCCAACCATAGGTGTGCTAACCGGTTTTGCATCCTACAAATTGAACCTCTCCACTACCTTATTCACATAATCCTCTTGATATAAAATCAACCTGTGATTTTCCCTATCTCTAGAAATACTCATGGCAAGGATTTTATTTACTCCTAAATCCTTCTTGGCACATGTCTGAGCTACTTTTACCTTTAGCTCAGCAATTCCCTGCATGTGTGACCTTGCAACAAGCATATAGACTACATACAATAATAAGATAATGTAGCTATCATTATCCAACTTGGTAAAATAAATACAATGGTCACATTGACATTGACTAAAGCCATGCTTTGTCATAAACCTGTCAAACCTCAAATACCACTGTCCTGGAGCTTACTCAAGACCATATAACCTAGCCTTCTATCTCACCTATCCATTCTCTCCTTTATTTAACTTGTGAATCCATTCGTCTTTTAGTGCTTTTATTTTGACTGGAAACTCAACCAAATCCCACGTTTGGTTCTTTTCCAAGGAATCAATTTCCTCATTCATGCCATGCTCCCACTGTTTCCTAGATTCTACCTGCATTGCCTCTTCAAAACTTCCTAGTTTTCCACCATCAGTGAGCAACAAGTAGTATAAAGAAGGGGAATAATGAATTTGAGGCTTACTTACCCTTTCAGACCTCCTCATGGGTGTTTGAGACTCATTGATAGCTTGCTGTCCACCCAATTTTTGTTCTAACAGTGACCGATCTCGGTCATCTCTCAGTCTACACCCGATCGATGTCAGTTCCATGTGACTGACCTGATCGACATTGATTCTTACCTGACCAATGTCAGTTTCCACTTGCCTGACATCACCGACTTTGGTCTCCATCAGACCGATGTTAGTTCCTGCCTGATTGACATCTGTTCTCACCTGACCGATGTCGGTAACTGTGTTTTCCTGTGAGTGATGATTTTTACCTGCGAGCTCATTTTGGATCATAACCTTGTCCAAATTTTCCTACTCAAAATTATTCAACCTATTTAGCTGATCTCTGTCCATCATCTTCTCCTTGACAACCAAGGCTTTCCATGTCTTAAAAGTGTCAAAAACATCAAATTTTCACTTTATGCAATAAACCCATACCTTTCTTGTAGCATTATCAATGAAAGAAACATAATACTATGATCTTCCAATAGAAGCTCCCTGAGCTAGTCCCCACACCTTTGTGTGAACAAGCTCCAACCTGTGCTTCTTCTTTATTGACCCAATTTTTAGAAACCTCACTTTCTCTTATTTCCCAAACATACAATGCTCACAGAAATCTAGATCTATCAAATTTGAAAGCATACCTTCTGACTTAAGAACATCCATTCCCTTCTCACTCATGTGACCAAGCCTATAGAGCTACATGTTTGCATCTACATCTGAAGTAGATAAAATAGGAGAATCAGTAATACAAGTAGATAGATAAAGTGTACCTACTTTCTTACCTCTTGCTAATACAAGTGCACCCTTGGAAACTTTCCAAGATTTCACTGTGAGAGTTACTGTGCAACCCTCATCACCCAACTTTCCTGTAGAAATCAAATTCCTCTTCAGGATGGGTACATACATGACATCCTTCAACACCCATATGTTGCCAGTCTGCAATTTCAGCTACACTTTCCCTTTGCCAACCATTTGACAAGGCTCAGCATCCCCTAAATAAACTTTTCTAAAGTCTCCATGGACATAATCATGAAAAAATTCTCTATTTGGGGTTGCATGGAAAGAAGCACCAGAATCTAAAACCCATGATTTTACCTGACTATCCAAAGAAAATATGAGAGCATCCTATGCAACAATACCTACATATTTTACTTCTTCATTATCTTCATGCTGATCTTCTTTCAACCAAAATTTTTTCTTTGCATGTCCTTTCTTTCCATAATTCCAGCAGGTTATACTACCATTTCTAGATTTGGATCTATTGCCTATCTTTGACATGGATTTCCCTTGCTTGCCCTTCTCTCTTTGCCATCCCCTGCTTTCAACACTTAAAGCATTACCTGATGTTTCCCCTGTGCTTTTCCTACAAATTTCTTTATTCAAGATTACACTAACAACATCATCAACTTTCAAGATATTTGAAGCAGACGCAATATTACTAACTGCCATTACCAAGCTATGCCAGCTTTCAGGTAAAGAGCATAAGATAAGAGAGCCTTAATTTCATCATCAAAAACTATTTTGACTGAAGTTAACTGATTTACAATTCCATGGAAATCACTAAAATGACTATATACAGATTTACCTTCCAGCATTTGCAAATTAAATAATTGCTTCATAAGAAATACCTTATTTGAAGCTGAGGGTTTTTCATATAAATTTGCCAAAGATTCCATTAACTCTACCGTTGTCCTTGCCTGAGATAAGTTGGAAAACACAGAAGCTGCTAGGGTTAGCCTTATAGCTCCAAGAGCCTTTCTGTCAAGAACCTTCCATTCTTCATCATGCATACATGTGGGCTTACATGAAGCCCCACCCAATGGTAAGTATAGATCTTTTTGATATAGATAATCCTCTATCTACATCCTTCATAATTGATAATTCTTGCCATTGAATTTCTCCATTCTTAGCTTACTTTCTTCTGCCATTGCTTTACTCCCACTCAATCAGTAACCCCTGAGAGTGAACTTGTAATCAAAAAACACTAACTTTCTCTGATACCACTTGTTAGGCTTTGATGCCACCTATTAGGGATCCTGTAGCTCACTTTGATACCAAATGTTAGTACCTTAGAGCTCAATTGATTACTATTGTATAAGCAACTAAACACGGAATTAAACTAGAAGTAATAAGTAACTAGAATTCAGAAATAGCAAAGAATAGATGATATGAGAAACAATACAATCTGTATTAACACTCTTCTAGAAGGAAATACAATGAATAAATCTCAGTCTTCCCACACCTCTTAGGCGTACAGTAATTCTCCCTCAAGAGTTCTCTCTCTCTCAACCAATTACAACCAACTCAATAATCAAGTTGTTCCCTCCAGTGACAATCAACCCAATGGTTGTTGTTGCCTACTCTGATTGTGACAATCAACCCAATTGTTGTTGCCTCCAATACATCCATAGACCTTCTTGATCTTGCACCCTATAGATCTAATTGGTCTTGCTTGACCACAGACCTTCTAGATCTTACACTTGAGGATCTAATCCTTCTTAGTCCTAATTACAATACAGCCCTATGGGTCTCTTAAATAGATCCCAAACCAAACAATAATTAGAAATGTAGACTCAAGACTAAAATTAGTCTTTACATGCAAACTCACTGTTCATCTAAAATTAGAATAGTTCTGGAACACACAGACGACCGACGTCGGTCTCTATCTGTCTGGAGATGATCGACGTCAGTTCCTGTTTGACCGATGCCGGCTGATAATAGCCAATGTCAATTGTTGTGTAATTGAATATGACCAATGTCAGTTGGCCTGACCGACATCGGTTACTATGACACTCAGCAACCTCCACATTTGCATAACAGTGAAGCTTTTAGCTCCACAACTTAACAAACTAGTGTGGTTCACATTGCATGTTTAAGGATAAAAAATGCTTGGTTAGATGCTATTAACCATAAAAAAATTTATTTATTGATCAAAACTTTAAATAGAGCTATAATCATGTTATAATCCTTGATAAATTTTTGGTAGTACCCTATCAAGCCAAGAATTCTGCATAAGAATTTCATTGTCTTGGGTGGCCACTCGCTTGTCATAGATTCAATTTTGGTGGGGTCAACACGAACACCATTAGATGCAAAAATATATCTTGAATACTCAAATTTACTTTTCCCAAAATAAAATTTTTAATGTTTTGCACATAAGTGGTTAGAATTAAGAATTCCCAAAGCTATGTTGAAGTGGTGGAGGTGATCCTCCCATGTATGGCTATAGATGAAAATATCATCAAATAAGACAAGGATAAACTTATACAAGAAGGAGAAGAATAATTAGTTAATAAAAATTTGGAAGTTTTGACCAACTGTGACCCCCAAGGTCAAAATTTCAACCCATATAAGTGAAAACTTATTGGTCATGCTTCCATTCCTTGTTCATAACCCATCACGTGCCTTATGAAGTCTTGAAATGAAAGTTTGGTAGTCTTGTTATCATTGTTTAAGGTAGTGTCTTTTTAATACATAATAATGATTTCAATTTCAATATAGTGCATCTTAGGAGTATGTCATGATGTGTAAATATGGTACATGGTCCATCAAGTCAATCCCTTTCACTTGGTCACTTGGTTTAAATCTTGTCAAACTTGTTTGAAAAAATTAAGGTATTTTAGCATTTTTTAAGTTTTTAGAGAAACCTAGGTTTCAATTATGTTCAAATAAAAACTTATCAAGGTCATATTATTACATGGATCATTAAATCCAATGGTGAATAGGTCATTAAAATATAAAGGTGGCCTTCCAAATATCTACAAGTCATCTAACCATGTATTAGTCTTCCACCATGTATATCATACACTTTAAAGTCATTTAAGCCACGTTTTGGGATAAAAATGAGGTAATGTATGGAATTTATCAAATTATAAACATTTTAATAATATATATAATGTGCATGTTATCAGGATAAAGTTAGAGTATCAGTTTTCATGCTAGAACAGGTTAATTACTTCTATTCTAACTCCAAAGAGTCAATTTAAGGTACTTATATGGACTTTAAGATCCCACTTTTAGGTGAAGATGATTTAAGAGGGTTTATTCACATTATAAATGTCATATCCAAGTTTAGGAAGATTGCATAGGTCTCAAGGAGGTGAAATCTTCATTCTCTCTCTCTTATTGATCTCCTTGCAATCTCATAAAGGTAGATTTCAAATGGATGGTATAGGATGTATAGGTAGAGTCAAGGTATGATCTCTTGAATATAGATATGGGTCATAGTTTCCTTCAAATACCAATCATTTTTTTTATAATAAATCCCCCATCTCTATGAACAATCACTAAGAGATTAAGGGGTCAAAAATTGCCTACAATCCCCACTAACTTGGTTTTGTGTAAATTTTCATGCAAATTTGAACTTGTTGGAGTATGAAATTTTTTTTATAGGTTTAAAACTATTTCATGCTTATTTTCACTAGGATTGCACATGTGAGCCTTCATAGTATAGAGGAGCCTTCATTGAAGATTTGTCACAATTTACACTTGAAGTTTTTTGGAAAAGTTTGATAGTTTTAGTGAATTCAAGGGAGTTTGAATATGTTTTAATTACATTATCATTCCATAAAATATATCCAATCATTTGGGTACCTTCTGTACTAGCCTCCCAAGTGGTAGTCATAACTCGTTTTAAAGATTGTGTATACATTGCCTACATAGTAATGGTTTGAAAGGTATAACTATGAATTTATGGAAGTATATGCAAGTTTGATACTACCTTATTATCTATTCAAATGTATCACATCATATCTTGTTTCATTAAAAACACTTTACATGGTTTAGTTCCTTTACACTAGTTCCAAGAAACAAAGATTGGTCTTATGCCTAAGGAATGTGTATAGGCTTATTGAACACAAAAGTGGGTCAAAATGATGGAAAATGATGATTTTTAAGTATGGTTAAAAGGGTAAATTAATCATATAAACTATTTTCAAAAATTGAGATAAGATGTTTACATTTAATGGAAAGATCAAAGTGAGTTGGATACTCACCCTTAAATCCAACCTATCATACTTGATGCCTACAGTCTATACACCTATAGTCAAGCCTAATGAGAGGTCCAAATTACCTTCAAGTTTCCTATAAAAATATGTAATTTTTGGTATGCTTTTAAAGATAAATGTGCATAAAACCCAAACAAAAACCTTAATGAATTTTAGACTTGGTTAATGAAGGTAGTTTCAAGTTTGAAAAGCCATTCAAGCCTAATAGGCCTAAGGGGTCACATACAGGCCTATGTAAGTCTATGAAAGTGAAAAGGAAATGGTTGAATTGATATTGTATTTTGGATGATATTCAATCTTGTTATAACCAATTTAAACCTAAACACATGTTGAAGAACTCACCTCTCACCTACAGTCTAAAACATAAACTACACCTATAGGCCAATCATGAAAAGATAGGTGATCGAGTGTAAGATGGTTTGGATAGAAGATTAAAATTTATATGAAATTAATATGACCCTATTAATTATGTTTCCATTACTCAATGAGACTTCAAGGTGCTAATAAATAAATAGGTCCACACTTACTATCTAGGGATACCTATTAGACTCCTACAGTTAGGGCCTTGGATAAAAATGGAGAAAGTGTTTCAAACCATGCATGGATGAGAGGTGAAAGAGAGTAAAATAAATATTATAACTTTAATACCAAAATTTCTGTGTTTCCATTGAATGGTTATGGTCCTCTAAAGCAAAGATAAGCCTTGGTAGACTAATTAGGCCTAGTAGGCCTAAACAAGCATGTACAAACCTATATATGAAATTTGATGAAAAAATAAATTTTTAGGAAAATTTTAATGATTATAATATCTAGGTAAGTGAATTATAATGTTAAAATATATCCATGAGGTTTAATCTTAGTAAGGTGAGGATAATTTGTGAGAACTATGTCATTAGGGATACATAGACCTAACTATTTTCAAACCCTCATAGTATGGACTCAAGTTGCATAACTCTCATTGGTAGAATAATATATATTTAATATAATTATGAATAATTAATTTACCATTTAAGACATTTTTGAAGGTTTTTATGGTCAAAAATTACACTTTAAGGTGTTTTGACAAAGAAACACTCTCTCATTTTGTGCACATAGTCTTCTATGCTTGAGATGTCACCTTGAGAAACTCAGAACTCCTTGAAGGACACTCTCTGATTTTGTGCGCATAGTCTTCTATGCTTGAGATATCACCTTGAGAAACTCAGAACTCCTTGAAGGAGTTTCATGGGGGAAGATGGACATTAGATATGGTTAATGTGGTTTTATACCAAAATATAGTGTCATTAAATATCTCATTCACCCTCACAACTCTATAAATAGTCTTTAAGACTGAAGGCTACCTCAAAACCCTGTTTTACACAATGAAGAACTTGAGAAGACTCAGTTTAGTGCTTAGAACTTGTAGGATAATTTTCATGGGGTATATATACATTATACATGTAAGGGTACCTATGTGGGATAAATAATTGTGGAATTGGTTCAATATTTGAATCTGTTATCTTTATGAACCATTGTTAAGATGGTAGACATGTTTGAACTTGCTTACACCCTGTTAATGACTTGATGAGAGAGAAAATAAGATAAATGACTCAAGATGAATGGATTTAGATATTAAATGGCCAATATGACATTAATATGTTTAATTTCACATAAATTAGTCACTATCCCATATTTTTTAGATATAGGATGTATAGATTAGGCTTAGGAGTGACTGCAACAGGCCTATAAAGGGTATTTTCAGAAGTTTTCTCTTGGATTTGAACCAGGTAAGGACTATTAGGGTCTCATGGAGATATTTATGTATTTTAATGGATGTTTTTGGATTCTTATAATAATTAATGAAGAGGTTTTAAGACGCCTAAACACATATAGGAGTTGATTTCATCAAAAGCTTTAAGACACCTATTAAAAACACTTCAGATACTTCTGTAACATCAGCTTGGGAGCCTCCAACAAAGTCAAGGTGTCAATAAACATGGTAAAATATCATCTCAATATTAGTTTTATGATCATATAAAACTCTATCAACTCTTCAAAGTCATCTTTTATATCAAACTCATATACACAAGTAGTAAAACATAGAATTACTCTCACAAGGATTGCATGCACTATAATATAGATATTTTTGGATTTGAACCTTTTTAATTTATGGTATTATAAGTATAAAATAAATAATATTCATCACATAGATCATATATATAAAATTATCATCTCTCAATCATTTTGAATAACACTTTACAACTATCTTTATTATTTTGATTCTTGACTGTGAGAACACAAAACTTCTCCTTCAACTGAACTATATTGTTAGTGACCAAATTGTCTACAGGAAAATGATTATCAAATATACAAATTAACATGAATATAAAAAAACCATAACATTTAACTTCATGGAAAACATTTAGATTCACCAATTTCTCTTCAAACTTCTTTATTCAATTTTCTTGAACACATTCAAAGACTGTATACAAAAATTCAACCAAGGAAGATAGGGTCTATTTGATTCTTGATATTTCTTGTATTTTTTAAAAATTCAAACCTCTATCTCCTTTCTCATTTTCCACCCTAATATACACACACATATCTTCTACCAACATTATATTCTTCTTTTTATTCTAAAATATGTAAACAACTTCTTAAACTTGCCAACTCCATGTATGGATGGTAGTTACAACAATCATTTTCTTGAATTTATATTATATATAATGCTGAACATGTTAATACACCTCATATACATATTATAGGGCCATTTCCAACATTAACCCACATTTTTACATCACCATAGACTCCAAACACCATTCTAAACCTAATTATAAATTTTAAAATTTCAAACTTATGATTTTGGTGGGAAAGATATAGAGGCTAGAAACACACAAAAAAGGATTGTATAATGACTCTAAACAATACTAAGGGACCCTAAAATACACCCAACACCATAAAAAAAATTTTAAATTACCATTATGATATATTTAAATATATTTACATTCTTGATTCTTTGTGATACACTGCATTAGGTATGCTTGTTGGTATCATGTTTAAGAAATGGGTCACTGAAAATATTTAGCTTAGGATTATCATATTGTTGAGGTTTTGTTTCCTATATAAGATTTAAAACTCAATGAGATTATTATCAATAATAGCCTGAATGAGATGCTTGAGCTTATAACACTTATTTATGGAATGACTATTGCATCAATGATAATCATAATATGCATTGTTATCAAAAAATTTACTTTGTGGTTTATTCATGTCAACTTTAAATTGAGGAAAAGTGATTAAGTTTCATTAAATTATACTTTGTATAAATTTATAAGGTGGTTTTGGTAATCTATAAAATTATCTTTTTGGTTGATTTGATAGAGCATATTTTATAGCAAGTTGAGAAATAACATTAACTTGTATCTTTGATTCCGCTTTAGTATATTGTGTCTTAGCTTTGTAACATGGTTTAATTTGAAACTTGGTTTTAATAGTAGTAGTGGATGTAGGTATATACTTAAGCTTGTTCAAATAGATAAGTTTAACTTCTCTGTCTATTATAGTATGAAAAAGCTATTTAAATTATTTAAACTTCCTAAATGTATTTCTCTCATGTAATGATGTAAGCAAACTCTTTTTTAAAATGTCTTGTAGTTAATTGTCTACTAATGTATTAGCAATTTTAGATATCATGGTCGAAATAGGTCTAATTCTATTAGAGAAGAGAGGATGGCTGTGAGTGAGAGCTCGAAGGGTTTGATGCATGCGAGCACTCCCACAGATGGGCGGCTGGTCTCTAACAACAATCTGCAGGGGAATGAGAAGGAGGCACACTATGTGGGGGAAAAACCTAAGATCAGCAAAGTTAATGAATGTCTCCCATGTAGGCAAGATAGGCCTGTATTGGTTATCCCCTCAAAAATTGTTAAAGAAGATGTGGATTACCTAGCTTCTCATGCACTAATCTATAAATTTCTAGGAATTTGCATCTCCTTATCGGTCCTGGATGCCTGGATTCGCCGATCATGGCAGACTGAAGGAGATTTTGACATAATGTTGGCTGGTAACAGTTATTTCATGTTAAATTTTGCTTATATCTCTGATAGGAATTAGATCTTTGAGGGAGGTCCATATTTTTATGATCGTATTGGCCTTTTCATAAAATCCTGGCATGTGGGGTTTAACTCGGTTGAATATCTTCCATCATGAGTTCCAGTATGGGTTCGTTTACCCAGACTTCCTCTATAATTTTGGTGAGAAGACATCCTATGATAGATTGATGCTATGATTAGAACACCAACTGCAATCTCCCACCAATCTCTAGACAGGAAGGTTATTACCTATGCCCAAATCTGTGTTGACATAGATATAAACAATCCTTTGCCAGACTCTATAGAAATTTGTTTGGGCTCCTCATCTTGGATACATCAAGTTGATTATGAATCCATCCCTTTCTAATGCCGAATCTACCATGTGTATGGGCACCTGATGTGCCAATGGCTGCAAGTGCCCAAAGGTGTTGGTATTCCTGAGGGATCATCCGGTACATGGACTGCCAATGCAAGTATGAGAAATGGATAGCCTGAGGTCTTTGGTAATAGGAACGGCCAGCCTGATAGTGTGGCAAAAGGGAAAACACCTCTGATTAGCCCCACCTTAGAGCATGGCCCCTCTGACTATTCTAGACCTGACAAAGAAGGATTTACCTTAGTCTGATGCTGAGCTAGGGGATAAGGCCAGAAGTTCTCTCATCTAGACCGATAAGGTGAGGCTGGTTTTAACCGTTTTGAAGCTCTAGAAAACATGATCATTGAAGAGGGTGGGCCTATAGTGGAGTAGTGTGATAATCTATATTTGGAGGGGAAGAGCTTGATTGCCAGTGGTTCTTAGGATATTATCATTCAACAGCTTCTGGAGGTAGCTATTATCCCAGAACCTGAAACCCTTGGGATTTCACCTACTTCACAGGACAAAGAGGTTCACTGGGCAGATTTGGTTAAAGACATGGGAGCTTTGAACAAAAAAAATGGGTCCTCACTTCCTCTTGGTTTAATGCAATGAACTTTCAAGAAGGTCTCTTCTTCCACACCCTCCAAAGTAGGACACAAGAAGGACTAAGATAGAATTAAACTTACAAGAGACCTACTGGTAGAGTCTGGAGTGGTGAAGACCTGGGACGAACACTTCCCTCACTCCACTCAATGATTATCCTATCTTGGAATGTAAGGGGATTGAATAGCACCCATAGACAAAAGGCTATTCATAAGCTGATGGTAGATCATTCTCCTGTTATTCTTTGTATTCAGTAGACCAAACTCTCTATTCACTTGCTATCCTAATATTTGGTTTCTTGGTCAATGCCAATGTATTGGCACCCAGGGGACTTCAGGTGGTCTTGCCATCTGCTAGAATCCTACAAAAAAAATTCCAACCCATTGGATGTCCTACATCTCTACCCTCTCAGTGGTTGCTTCCTCCTTGGAGACAGGGGAGCTGATTTTGGTCACTAATGTGTATGCCCCTATCGACCTCTTGGGTCAGCTCAAGCTATGGGACCACATTCAATATGTTAGAAGCTACCACCCTTTCCTGCCATGGATTATTGTTGGTGATTTTAATGTTATTCTCAGTCTGGAGGAGAAGAGTGGTGGTGTAGCTCGGTTGGGACCTTCTTCGGAGCTTCTTCGGCAAAATATTGAATCTTTACATCTTTCTAATGTTAAGCCCCTTAATGGGCTCTTTACATGGAATAATAGAAGGGTTGGGGAGGCAGCTATATCAAAACACCTGGATAGGTTCTTTATCTCCTGCTTTTGGCAATCTAGATCTGTCTCCCTCTCCTCTAAAATCCTTGACTAGCAAGGGTCCGACCATTGGCCTATTAAGCTCGCTACCAGTCATATAGCTGCTCCCAAGAAGCCCCCCTTCAAGTTCCAGCTGATGTGGCTTCATGAACCTTCCCTATATGACTTAATGGCTCATTGGTGGAGGCAAGGAAGCCCAAACTATGGTACAGCCATGTACTCCTTTTCCAAGAAGCTCTAGTATGTCAAAAGGAAATTGAAGTATTGGAACAACCACGGCTTTGGTAATCTGCACACCATGAAAAAGAGAGCTCAAGATTGGCTGGACATTATCACCAGACAAATCCAAGACTTTGGCTTGTCTAAAGCTCTTCACTTGGATGAGTTACAAGCCTCTTCGGTCTTAGCAGAGTGGGACCTTCGAGAGCAAATTTACTAGAAACAGAAGGCTCGAGTTGACTGGCTCCAAGAGGGGGATAAGAACATGGCCTTTTTTCACAACTCAGTGCAAGACATATGCAATAAGAGCTTCCTCTCTTCCCTAATTACCCCTGATGGTAGGTGCCTAACTTCATCCCAAGATATTTCTAGGGAAGCTATTCGATTCTATTCTACTCTCTTTTCAAAGGACACTCCTCCTGATGAGCTCACAGAAGACACCATCTTATCTTGCATTCCTTCCATTGTGACTTTGGCAATGAATGATTCCTTAATGCGGCCAATTAGTGGGGTTGAGTTGGAGGGAGTGGTCTTCGGCATGAACAAAGGCAAGGCCCCAGGTCTAGACAAATTCCTGATTGAGTTCTTCCAGGAGTTTTGAGATGTTATTAAGCAAGATCTCTTGGATGAGGCCCAAGGATCCTTTTCCAACAAAGAAATGCTCCAGGTTTTGAATGCTACATTTCTTGTGCTCATCCTGAAGAGAGAACAAGCTAATCAGTTGGAAAGTTTTAGACCCATTGCTCTCTGCAATGTTGTCTATAAAATCATTACTAAGCTCATAGCAGAGAGGCTTAAAATCTACCTTCCCGTAGTTATTTCTAAGGAGCAAGGGGGGTTCGTGGTGGGCAAAGAAATTTTGGATGGAGTGGTTATAGCCTCTAAAGCTATTCATTCCATGAGTACCTCCCAAGAATGAGCAATGTTATCAAGCTTGATATGGCTAAGGCATATGACAGGGTTAGTTGGGGCTTCTTGTAGAGAGTCCTGTTGGTATTCGACTTCCACCAAGATTGGATCTGATGGGTTCTTAACTATGTGATGACTCCTTCCTATTCCATTCTGATCAATGGAGCACCCTCAGAGCTATTTGGCACCTCTAGAGGACTTCAGCAAGGATACCCACTCTCTCCATATTTGTTTATCATCTCGGGAGAGGGACTTGGGCAAATTATTAAGGTCTAAACTTCTCAGCATATGCTTCAGGGATGGTGATGGGGGGAAGGATTACCCACTCTATCTCATCTCCAATTCGTTGATGATACTGCACTGGTGGGGAGAGCTCAGATTCAGGAGGTTGAAGCTTTTCAGCTCACCCTGGACACTTACTTGGTAGCTTCTGGGTAGAAACTTAATGATCACAAGTCCTCCATAGTGTTTTTCAACACCCTTGAGCCTATCCAGAGGAGGATCATTGCTATTTTGAGCTTTTAGATATAGTCTTTTCCCCTCACCTACTTAGGAGTCCCCATTATGGTGGGGAGACAGCTGAGGCTCTTTTGGCAAAATGTGTTGGATAAACTTAGACATAAAGTTAATCATTGGACTCATAGATGGCTCTCTACGGCTGGCAAGATGATACTTCTGCAATCAATGATTTAGGTCCTTCTAATTTATCGTAGTATGGTTCAGGCTGCCCTAGGGTACTTTCTCAAGGAATTTGATGCTCTTTCTCACCAATTTTTGTGGAGTGGCAATCTACAAAACTCCAAATGGAGCCTGCTAAATTGGTACACTGTTTGTTAGCCAAAAAAGGAAGGTGGCCTTGGGCTACGCTCTATGATCCTATGTAGTCAAGCTCTTGCTACCAAACTTTATTGGTGATGGTGCTCCAGTCCAGCTCAGCTTTGGGCCTGTATTCTAGCTTTCAAGTACTATCTGGGGACTGACCCGGTGGATATCTCAAGACTCCCTTTAGAGGGAAGAGGGTCACTGGTGTGGGAAACTCTCAAGTGTGGAGCTCATTTGGTGAAACGTAGCCTTTTTTGGATCTGCAATAAAGGTATGGATGCTCTTTTTTAGAGTGACTCCTGGGATGGGTTTCCCCCTCTCCTTTCCTCTCATCCACATTTACAACCACTCTATGACTCTTTACTTGCTACTGGATGGAATACAGTAAATCATTATAAGGAGACTTTCAGGATGGGCCCAGTGGTGGGCTACCGATGGAAGAACTCTTTGGAATGGCCACCGAGGGGTTCTATGGAGGATCGGATGGAGGTATCCTAGATTCTAGCCTCTAGGGAGTGCAGATCTCTTCAGGATAGGGATGTGTTGGCATGGGGCGGAGATCCCTCTGGGAAATACTCTGTTTCATCTGGGTACTAGGCCTTGACAAGGCAACTTTTTGGCGCAGGGATGATCTCTTGGGGGAAAAAGGTATGGAACAGCTACTCTTGGCCTAAGTGTAACTTTTTCCTCTAGGTTCTGGCGTACAATAGGTGTCTTACTTAGGACAACCTCTGCAAATGAGGCTTCTAAGGGCCTTTAATGTGTGTGTTATATTGTAGCAGTGAAGAAACCATTTCCCACCTCTTCTTCCAGTGCTCCTTTACCAAACTAATTTGGCACCAATGGTGGGAGGTGTGGGAATGTCCCTGTTGGCACGTGGTTTCTCTGACTAAATTCTGGGATAGACTGGGTGACCCTCCCTCTTAGTCTTTACCTCTTCAGGTGACATGGTGCATTGATCCATCCTTTATCTTGTGGAATCTATGGCTTGAGAGGAACAGGCAGATTTTTTAGAATGTGAATATGGAGTTTAAAAGCTTGTGGGGGGAAATCGTGAACTCCATCCTAGAAACCATCCATGCTAAGTGTGAAGGGGTCACAGACTTGGGATTAGTAAATTCTAGGATTCTAGCATGACTTGCTGATGTGGCTATGTATCCAAGAGATACTATCTATGCCCATCTCAGCCCTGCGTGTGGGCATCGACAGGGGTTGCACCCTATTAATCAGATAGGTCACTAGTCACCTCCTGCAGCTGGCACCCTAAAAGTCAATACTGATGGGTCATCGTTAGGCAATCTTGGAATAGTTGGTGTTGGCGGGGTGGGTCGAGATAGCTCTGAAAAGTTGCAATTTTTATTTTCAATTCATAAAGGCCATCATACGAATAACCTCATGGAAGCTCTTGTGATCTTAACAGCCGTTCAGCAGTGTTGTCTACTTGGCTGGCACAATATCATCTACAAATCTGACTCACAGGTATTTATTAATATGCTAAACAAGCAAGATTTGGAGATGGTTGATTGGCATTTGGTGGGGGTAGTGCAATAGGTGCTTCAGCTTTTCACTTCCTTGGAATCTGTGACTTTTATGTATATCCCCTGGGAATGGAATGGGGTAGCGGACTGCTTGGCCAAATGGGCCTCTGAGCATGGACTGCCTTGGAACATCTCGGATCACATGATGCTACCCCTCGATTTATCTGAGAAGCTGACTCAGCTTGTTGATCAGGATAATGCTATGTAATTTTTTATTTCCCTATTTTCAATAAAAAATTTACCCCATTTTTAGTATAAAAAAAATTTAGATAACATGGTCTCTTAATGAAACACATAATCACATATACGTTCATTATTTCCTTGCTTAAGCTTGGAAATTTGTGAATATAAAATTTTCTCATCAATGTTTATAGGAAATAGTTTGATAAATAAATTTTCTAAAGGATTGAATGCTTTCACAGATTTAGTAGGTAAATCATAAAACCAATGCAAAGTGTAGTATTTTAAGATCTTTGGAAAGATTTCATTAGACATTTATCATTAAAGACATAATCCAAACATGTTACATAATAAGATCTGAGATGTTATTTATATCTCTTTGATTCTCATATAAAGGAATTTAGAATATATAAATCCAATAGGTAAGGGTAGGATTCAATATCATGTGCAAGTGGATTATGAAGTAAAGTATGAGAATATAAAGATTGCCTAGATTTCAAGATACTTTGATCTAAATGAAAAACCTTAGCTTGTATAAATTTAACCTCTTACTCAAGGGAGTGTGCATTAGGTAAGGTATGTGAAATAGTATGCATAGTAGGATTTGAATGGCTTACTTGGCTAGGCATAGGTATAAAAATCTGTTATAATCCAAGTGTTTCCCCCAAACCTAAATATGTGGATGGAATATTACTTTCAATACTAGTAGTGGCAATAACTATAGTCAGGTTTATAATACTAAAAATTTGTTCTTGTTGCACATTAAGAACATAACTTTTAGAGTTTTGTGCATTTTTAGAAGATAAAATGGCCTTGATTGCTTTGTGTATATTATGTGGCATTTGACAAAGTCATTTTCATAAATTATATAAATTTTGAAATTTTTATTGATCTATTCCATTTATGTCATTGAGCTGAATCTAATTTAAATCATCATGGGTATCTTGTGCAATTGATCATTTTGATTATGTTCTTTAAAATTTTCATTAGCAATTTGTTCATCAAAATATGGACCAATGTGTGCATTAGTAAAATCCATTTTAATTGTTGTTAAAGTAATTATAATATGTTCCAATTGGAATCCTTATTCTATCACTTTATCTTAAAGGAGTATTAGAGATAAATTTCTTAAGTGGCATAGAATAAAAACATGAAATCAAATTTGCCTATGAGAGAAGAAATGACAATATTAAAAAGAAAAGGAAAATTTTATAGATCCTGATATAGGAAAATTTTAATCCCTATAAGATTGAAACCCTAAGGAAGACCTATGGATATACAATGTTCAAACAATAAACAAGTTTACTAAATGTTTATGATGGATTTGAATTAATACTAAAATTAATCCTAATTCACATAAATGAAATACAATAATTCATGGTGTTGTAAATACACTTATAAACAATAAATGGAAGGTAAATGACTGAAACAATGAAATATAAAAACAATAAGAAAGAGTAAATTATGCAAATTAGAGATGAACTTAGATTTCTAAATTATCTAACTGATTATGTTTGACTGAAATAATGTATAAATATGAAAACAATATATTCCAAAAATCTAGATTTGAGATTTCACAAGGGCATGAATGTTAGATAAGACAAGATCACTTGTCACTATTGTCCTTATCTCTTGATCTTTATTTTTGTAGGAAATAATAAATTATGGCATGTTGAGCACACACCACATTGAGGGAGGGGCGAGGGGGGGGGGGGGGGGGGTGGGGGTGGTGAATCGGTGTGTAATAATAATTTACTTTATTTATAATTTAATTTCATTAATAAACCATTCACATAATAATAAGTAAATGCACAACACATAATTTACATGGAAAACCCTCGATGGGGAAAAACCACACTTGAAAGGCTACTTAGATCTAATGTCCAAATCCAACCTTAAGATTAATATTTTTTTGTACAAAATTGATGTAGGCCCCAACCTACTTGAAGACACCAATTCCCAATGCCAATCACCAACTTATCTCTAGATACCAATCTCTTTGAATTGAATCACCAACTTCACTTCCAAACACTGATTTAGCAAAATACACCGATCTTTCTATTCTAAGGCACTGATCTCACTTAAATAATTTCCACATTATCATTGTTTCTTTATCAACAAATGATGGAAAAATCAAGTTTCACTCTTCTCCCTCTTCTCTCTCTTCTTCCTCTTCTTCTCCTTATATATAATATAAATAACTATTTTTTCTTTTTTTTTCCAACATCCTTTCACCTTATATAGCTTTCAAAGGCTTTTCCCAATGGGGACATCCCATTTTCAATGCACCTTTTCATTAGCCAAAGTGTATTTTATTTTATTTTAATTAACCTTATAATATGGTAAATTTTCCCAAGGCATCAATATAAACAAAGAGAATCAGCCTTGTCATTTAATGATTAATGTTTATAGCCATAAAACTCCTTTCTATAATTAAATTTTATTAAAACCTAGTCCCATCAACACAAAATCATTGTTTCTATAAATTAAATATATTTAACTACTAGTATTTTTTAATTAATGTTTTTACCTTCCATACTAAGGTTTTCAAACCAATGCAATTGGTCCTTCAATCCTTAGGAATTGATTTTTGAAAAGGACACACTTTTTAAGAGAAAATTCCACTAGACAATTTTTTTTATTTTTTGACACTTTCGTTCACTTCTGCCAATAACTCTATTTGATAATTCTATTCATATCCATTATAATTCCTTTTAAATCAATGATAGTTATTCCAAAAATCTCCCCCTCTATCATTGATGTCAATCCCCATGAATTAGTATATGAAATTCCCCCTATTGTGGTTATCTTCTTTTGTTCTTTTCAATTCTCCCCCTTTGACATCAATGGAAAAGGAATGTTTAAAATAATCATAATGTATTTCACCAAAATTTATATGGAGATAAATAATTCAATGATTATCTCCCCCTTAACTCATGCTCTTTATGACAAATTTAGTCATTGAGTGAAGAATGGATCACTCCCAATTCTTACCTTAGAAACTCAAAAGGTTATTTTGGGAGAGGCTTCGTGAAAATGTTTATAACTTGATTTTTTGTAGAGACATACTCTAATTTTACCTTCTGATCAAAAACTTGCTCTCTTATAAAATGATACTTGATCCGAATGTGCTTATTTCTTGAATGCATAACTAGATTCTTAGAGATGTTTATTACAATTTTATTGTCATAAATAATAGAAATTGGATTGACATACTCAATTTTAAAATCTCTCAAGGTTTGCTTCATCCAAAGGACCTATGTACAACATGATTTTGCCACTATATGCTCAAATTCATCTATGGACAAGGAAACTAAGGGTTATTTCATAATCAACCATGACACAAGACTATTTTAAATAAAAAATACACCTCCACTTGTGTTCTTTATGTCATCAATGTTGTCTATGTAATCTGTATCAATATAAGCTGTCAAAGTAAACTCCTTTCCTCTCAGGTACCAAAATCTAAGATCCATAGTGCCTTTGAAATACTTGAATATCCTTTTGACTACTTGTAAGTGTGTTTCTTTTGGTGTTACCTAAAATCTATCCACTAGACCTACTACATGCATGATATCTGGTCTTGATGTATTAGTATACAATAGACTTCCAATCATTGATCTATAAGGGTTTGATTGACTTCTATTGACTCATCATATTTTTTAAACTTAGACTGTATTACCATTGGAATAATTACTAATTTACAATCATACATATTGAATTTATTCAACATTTTCTTAATTTATTTGTTCTGAGAGATGAATATTCCTTTACTTGATTGAATATTTTGAAACCCAAGGAAAACTGATAACTCTACTAACATAGGCATTTCAAATTCTTGTTACATTACCCCAAAAAATTCTTGAGACATCTTCTCATCATCCCCACCAAAAATAATGTCCTTAACATACACAACCACAATTAACTGGTTCTCATCTATAGTCTTGATGTATAGGTTACTGTCAACCACTCCTCTCTTAAAACCTTGATCAAACACGTATCTATCAAACCTAATATACTAGGCACTAAGGGCATTATTTAGTCCATACAATTATTTCTTCATCCTACACACATAATCCTTATTATTTGATAGAGATAAAACTTTAGGTTGCTCTATGTAAACCTCTTCTCCAAGATTCCCATTGAGAAATGCAGACTTTACATCCATCTGATAAACCTTGAAATTATTTAATCTAGCATATGTTAAGAATAGTCTTATGGCTTCTAATATTACCATAGGTGCAAAAGTATCCTCAAAATCAACACCTTATACTTGATCATAGCCTTTATAGACCAATCTTGCCTTGTTCCTTGTTACCTTACCATATTCATTCAATTCTCTCCCAAAGACCCATTTAGTTCCAATTACATTATTTTCCTTTGGTCTAGGAACAAGCTCCCAAGTTTTATTCTTTTCTATTTGGTTTAATTATTCTTATATGGCATTGATCCAATTATTATAATTTTTGTCTTTTTAAAATCTCTTCAATTTTATCTTCGACAATAGAGAAAAGTTTACATTTTATGATATATTCATTAACCTTCTCCTTATTTTCAATCTAGCATCAATATCATCGATGATTTAATTTTATGAATGATTTTTTAAAATAAATTTGGATGTTGCCCTTGTATCTTTCCTTTCATCTTCTTCTTGACTTTATCCTGCTACTTATTCTTCTTTCTTGAGGTCTAATTCTTCTAAATGAATATTAGTTGGTACACTTACTTATTTACGCCTAGTTTTATCCATTCTAATATTGACACTCTCTAAAATTGTATTTAGCCTTTTATTATAGCATATTTAGGATTTACTATTTAAGGAATAACTAATAAAAATACCTTCATTGAATCTTGAGTCAAACTTATCCAAGTCTTCATCATCTATTTTGATGAGCAATTACTTCCAAACTCTTTGTAGTATTTGACCAAAGTTGGTCTGCCCTTCCACAACTCATAAGGTGTTTTACTATTTTTTACCTTGATTTGTCTTTTGCTCAAGATATAAAATATGGTGTTCATTGATTCTCTCTAATATCTATTTGAAATCTTGGATTCATTTAACATTGTTATTATTATTTAATACATAGTTTGATTCTGTATCTCTACAACTCCATTATGTTGTGGAGTCCTAGCAGCTGAAAATATCTCTTTATTCCATGCTCATTATATAATTTATTGAATTCATTTGGGAGGATCTCACCTCATCAACATGACCTTAGGAATTTAATCTTTAGATCCATTTCATTTTCAACCAGAGCTTTAAAATTTATAAACATTTCTAACACCTCATATTTATCTTTTAGGAAGGCAACCCATGTCATTATAGAGTAATAATCAATAAACAACATAAAATAAGTCTCACCTTGTATGCTTTGCATTCTTTTAGGTACACATAGATATGTATGGATTAATTCCAATGGCATGGTTTTCAAGTACTCTTTTCATCTAAAACTTTCTCATGTCTGATTTTCATGCTAACATTACTTATAAATAGTGTTTGAAGGTTTTATGATTTTCAACATGTTTCTTATGGTGTTTTTAGTGATGATTTTCACTAAATTTTCAAAATTCATATGGCCCATTCTTTTATACCATATCTAACTTTCATCAAATTGAATCATGTAGCATTCCTCTCCTTTTAATTCATTGAGTATGTACATAATATTTCATGTTATGTTTACATATATAACTAGTTTGCCTATGTTTTTCCTCCTAATCTTGCAACCATGAGTATAAAATGTGAGCATGTGTCCTTGATCACACATTTGGATGACACTTAATAGATTATGATTCAACCCTTCAACATGCAAAACATTTTCAGTATTTGTCTTTTCATTATCAAGGTTGATGGTACCTTTTCTAGCAATCCTACCCATATCATTATCCCCAAACTTTATTTTACCTTCACACATTCTCTTCAAAGTTAGAAATTTTATTTTATCACTTGTCATGTGGCTTAAAAACCCACTGTCAATATACCACTACTTCCCTTCATCTTTTGCATGAAACACTATTTAAATAAGCATAGATTCTTCCTTTTTTGATTAACTTCTATCTTCTCTCTCCATACTTTTGTAGATTAGTTTTTATTTATAACTTGGGTATTGACTTTCATGTTCTGTTTAGGGGTTTCTATAAAACACTACTACATAATCATGCTATATGTCCATAATTTTACAATTATAACATATAGTATTATTATCATTGTAATTCAATAGTGGGTTAAATGAGTTATAGTTCTATTAGAAACTCCGTAAGTTCCTTTTCCATAGGTCTATTCATATTCATTTCTTGCATGTGCATTACACTCTATTTCTCTATGACCAAACTAATTACAAGAATAAAAATAACCATAGAAGTAGCTTATGTACCTTATCACATTGTTCTACCTTAAAGTAAATGATCTTCTGAGATATCTAATAGGGATTTTATTACCTCTATTTTATCTACAAGGAAGATTGACATGCTCTATCTTATTTTCACTTTCTATATTCACATACCTCTTAAGTACAATTGCAAATCTCTTTGGCTTGTTAGTATTTACTTTCTGAGTTTGTATATTTTAAACTTTACCCTTTTTTAGTGTTATTTTGGTTGTCATCATAGTCAATTCCATACTTAATGAATGGTGACCTTTGACTATTTAGTATGTTACTCAACACTTCGATACTCTTCTCAAATTTTGATATGTTCTTCATTTCATTTTTTGTCTTCTCTAATTCTAATTCAATGAAATTATTTTAGATTCTTGAATTTTGCACTCATCCTCCTTTGTTTTCAAATTGGCTCTTATTTCCTCTTTGATTCTTTTCATTCTCTTTAATTGAGTTTTTAAGTCAATGATAGCCTTGTTTGATTCTTCAACATTCTGTGTCATCTTTATTTTTAATGCAATATCTTCCTATTCATATTTTTGAGTTTATACTCTTTATTTCAAATTCTTTTTATTCTACATTTTTATCTCTCCTAAGGCACAAATCATCTCTTCTTCAAGATCTATGACTCCATATTTTTTGACATCATCTTATTCTTCCAAGGTGTCTATAATTATAAAGGCTTTAGGTTTTATTTATATTTCCATGAATAGGGTTTACTATCTATCATTGTCTGATATTTATTCACCACTCTCCTCAACTAAGCTACTATCCTTTTTGGAATAGATGGTCTCTTGTACTTATTGGAAATTTTCTTATACCCACTTTTTTTTTAATTTTTCTTATAGTAAGGATTGCTTTCCTTCTTTTTCCTTTCATTGTTATTATTTTATTCATCTTCATTATCATCCTTATGAGGACACTTGGCAGTAAAATGTCCTATCTTACTATAATTAAATCATTTTAAGGGTAACTCACCTTTGTATTTTCTAGACCCCTTTTAAAGCTTTCTGACAAATAGAGCCTCCTTTTCATCTAGTTTGTCATTAGTTTCATTGTTTGATTCAATTCCTTTATTTTTCACCTTTTTTAGGCTTTGAAGGCTATCTCCCTTTTATATAGTCTTTATTTTTCAATCCTCATCTCATATGCCATGACAATTCCATGTAACTCGTCCATTATTAATTTATTTATATCCTTTATTTATTTGATCTCATAAACTTTTACATTGAATCTTAAAGGTAAATACCTTAGTGTAGAGTAAGAATCCAAAGAAAGTTAGTCCATGCATTAGTATTGAAATCTCAAAATAATCATAAAAGACATAACATACTGAGCCAACTCGCTCATGGGTTTTTAATATGAAATATAAGAGCTATTGAAATAAGGAATACAACAATCAAACCTTAGATCATCCCAAAAAATGTGATTTTAACTTGATTTGTTGCTCCAAGTCTTTGTCATTGATGTGTGGCTTGCTCCTCCATCATCTCTCAATGTACTAATGAATTAGGTTCATGAACTTGATCAATGTGTGTTGATATTTGAAGCTATTTTATTATAAATTCAACATAATAACATTACACAAAATAGATTAAAGTAATGAGTTAGGACCCTTGTATTTATTTATTTTTGGAAATGATCAAAATCAACCATGATTGTCCATCTTAAGATCAATATGTGTGGTGATGAATCAATTCAATTTTATAGGATCAATCCATAAATATATCCATTAATATTTGGAATAATGGGGCATTAATGAGGCATGGGAGGGATTAAACTATATATTTTCTCTATTTATGGCTTATGGATGCCATTCCATTGATTATATCACCAAATGATGTAGATATTAAAAATGAATTTTGAATTAATAGATCTTCATTAAATTCCATGGATTTTCCACTTAAGCTCTTAATTTGGTTTATTTTACCTAAGTTATTTAATTAATTTTGTGTAATTATTTAAAAATTAATTACCCATTTAATCAATATTGGTCAAAATATGAAGTTACTAAGTCATAATTTGATAGGAGTATAATTAAAAGAAGGTATCATTTGAATTGTTAGCAGAGGTTCCTAATATAATAGAACATGCTAAGGATGAGGATAGCTAAGTCTTACTGAAGTGTGAAAGATATTGTAGGAGATTCATATTTAACAAGGAAGATAGAAACACAAAAGAGATGTATCTTTGTACGTTTATAGGTGATTTAACAATTTTGAGAATATTGGAGTTTTATTCCTAATTTAGTTAAGGATCTAGAATAATAAATTAGTAAATAATATTGTAATAATTAATTTATTGATTTGTATAATTTATTGTACCTTTTAAACCTTTCTAAAAATAGTAATAAATAAGGAGAAATGCAACCTAGCTTAAAACTAGATTGAAACAACTAAGATAGAGGCTAAAATTGACTGTGTAGGACTAAGATAGTGTTTGAACCTGGATCTAGATTTTGTTCAGTGAAATGATAAGAACTCCAAAAACATGACACTTTAGGGTCTAACACTATAGTACATTCCTACCTCTATTATCAAACTTAGCCACATAGATATAAGTTTTTTGGGTTTTGCTCATTGTCCCTATATGAGCCTGCCTATGAAATCTTAAGTCTTGAATGTTGACATAACTCCTTATAGATTTGATTTAATATTTAAACCCTATACCTTCATTATGCTTTATAAAACTTGAGAAAGATGGGGGTTAGTGTGTGTAAGATGCACTAAACATGTATCCACACCCTTTGTATGGGCATGTTGTCTACATACCAATACTTCAAAGATGGATCAAGCCATATGTAGCTCTCCCCACTTGATGTGCTTCATGCAATAGTGTAATGAGGATGCAAAAATGCCTAATTAATGGTGCTTAAGGTGGTTAGGGACTAGTGTGAGGGTTTGAATATGTTTGTGGTTATCTAAGGTGACTATATGTAGATAATAGGAAAGTTTACCTTAGTGGTTTATTTGTATTGTTGCTTGCTTTATAAGATATATCACCTCCCTTTTAAATGAACTTTGAATAGACTTTTATAAGGATCTATTGGTCATGGGTTCAATGTATTTACACATTGCCAACATGATGAAGGATATGAATCAAATGAAAATGATTTCTTGGGCTCATAATGTGATTAGATAGGAGTACCAAAAATGGGACACCCTAGGGTTCGATGCTATAGTCCAAGTTTTCAACTCTTGTCCTATATGCTTGAGACCTATGAGGATAGAATTGGCCTAAGAAATAGAACCTAGCTAAGCTAAAATCAAGTTTCATAAGTCTATAGATGACTGGTTATAAGTAAAAAAGTGTTTGGAAAGGTCATACGAGCATGCAAGAAGGTCTTATGGATTGGGTGTCATAAGCCACACTCAAGCTAACAATTTGGACATTTTATATGACTAAATTTCCCCCCCCCCCACCTTATTCTAGTGATGTAGCAAAGTAAAATACTAGGATAAATAAAAAGTAGAAAAGCGTACCTAAACTTACCTATAAGGGTAAATCCCATGAATCTATGTGATGTTGAGTGTGTATAGAGATATCACATCATGAAGTGTAAATATGTAAGAGAAAAACAAAGAGTATATTAGTTCTTACTAGATACATGATATGTAAAATAAGAATGTACAAAAGATGGGTAAGAGAGAGAGGAAGAAAAAGGAATGAATACACCTCACCAAGTATACAAACCAACATAAAACCTATTGTAATGTTGAGTGATGATAGATGATGTTGGATATGTGATGTACTAAGATTAATATTGTGAATGGAGTTGAGTTATCAATTCCTCAAGAGTGGCTTAAGAATGCAAAGGCTAACCCTTTAGCTCCATTTTCACCCACTAAGTCAAGATATGTGATCATGCACATGTTAATCAATGTTTGAACTATATGTCCAATCCCTCTGAGTAGGTGGCTCAAGAATACAAAGGTTAGCTAGTGCTTTGGATCCATCATTGCCCACTAAGTGTGGAACTATGAACTAATGTCAGTATAAAATGTGTTTTATATGATATCACTCCTAAAGCCCATTAATGATCTATAATATGATAATGTGGCATGGATAATTGAATGTAAACTAAAAACTAGGACAATCTTGGACACTCTGAAAGTGGAGAATAGGCTTGTATGAAATCCACTCTAAAATTGGAAACTAAGCTTATGTGGAAGACACTTGGGAATGTGGATGTTAGGATTGTATAAAATCAACTCTAAAATGATGCCAACCACTGCAGATGAAATAAGGCATGTAACTATTGAGAATTCTTTGGTAATGTACTTAACTCAAAAAGAAAAAAAGTCAAATATGCCATGGACATTACCCCTAATCACTAGTGTCTATAACATGGATTTTGATCTTTAAGTTATAAGAACTACCCAATCTAAAATTGGAAGTGAGAGCCATCATGCCATGCATGACTCCCCCTATATCTAAATTATCTAATAAAATTGTACTAAAATTGCTAATTCTAAATTAACTATTATTTACAAAACTGTAATTGAACTTAGCTTTCTGCCTATTTCTAGAAAATCTAGGTTTTTTGTTATTTGGATAGGAGTACCAAAAATATAACACCCTAATATCTGGCGCTATTTTCTAAGTTTAGCACTATTGTCATTTACTAAGTTTTATCAATTTTATGTAATCATCACTATTTTTTTGGTCTATTCTACCTATTTTGATCTCTGATTATTGTTTTGAGTGTTCTAAAAAACAATTTTTTGATCAGTTAGATGGATCTTATCTCTGTGACAAAACCCTTGAATGTTTCCCCCTCTTCTAAGGGTAGGAATGAAGAACCTATAATTATTTACCTTGGAAGAAATATCCCTTCAAGTTTGTTATGCTATGAAATACATGATATATAAATGATAATTAAAAAAGATGTCTCAAGATATAACATAATTTATATTGGATATTGTTAGATCAACAGGGGTATGTCTAGATAGAGGTAACAATGTAATAGCATGTGCAATATACTAAATTAAAACTAGAAATTTTAGTTGTTAGTTGTCAAGGAGGGATGGAGCATGATGTCTATCATAGCATCCAAGCAATCAAGATAATGTATGATTTGGATCATGGCATTGCAAATAATTGAGAAAAAAACAAACAACAAGTACTCAAGGTAAGAAGTAAAAAGCATACAAAAGTGGCCAAAGAGCCAAGAAAATAAGGGACATGGGTGCATGTCACTCAAACGAGAAAGAAATCATATAAGCCATGTTCAAATGCCTAGATACACATACAATTGAAAACAAGTAAGCCTAGCATGAGGGTCACAAGCACATAGAAGAGTACAATCAAAGGACATTGGGAAATGTCCTAAGATACGCATAAGAGACAAAACAAGAATTGAGAAATGCAATAACATTTAGCTACACAAATCAAGAAAGGAAAACATGTAAATGCTGTAAATAGAATCACATCTTAAATAATAAAAGAAAGAAGTGAAAGTATACAAGACATGGAGTACAAGACTAAGTAGATGCTAGGAAATACATAAGTGTTATATAATAGTGAGTTTCGATAGAGTAATATATGTAAGCTAGTAGGTAATGTACATCATCATGATAAATGGAGTGTGTGTGGTGTAGGAATGACATAACTTGGATAGTGTAGTTATGTATAAGATGCCCTTAGTGGGTAGATATATAGATGTATGTCTTGAATGTAGAAGTAGGATTCCCACTCAGTGGGTAGAGTGAAGCCATCAAGGATCTAGGTATCACTGCACACACTCAAAGAAGATCAAATAAATCATGGTCATGTAGATAAATCAACAAATAATATATTAGAATAATAAATTTAAGTCTAACATGGTAGTAGAAATGTAAAGCATGGATAATGCATATAATTGAAATGTTTTTGGTATTTTGAGTTATTTGAATGTTTTTGTTGTATTTTGAAATTTTGTATTATTTTTTTTTAACATATCTGAAATAAGCTATGTATAAACAATTAAAGGAAAATACGTACAATCAAGTGAAAAGAAGATATGTATAAATAAGTAAAGGAAACTATGTACAATCAAGTGAAAAGAAGCTATGCACAAGTAAGGTTGATAAGAGATAATATTAACCAATGAGTCTCATGAGATATTCCCTATCATGGTGTCCTATATCAAACAAAGGAATCGTGCATGATTGTGAAGTCTGAGGGAATGTTTGTGAATATGACTCTAAATATTTGGATTTATTATCGATATCTTGGAAATCATAATAACCTGTAGTGTTCCATTCATCATTATCATCTTGGTTTTGAACCAATGGAATGTTAATGTTGACTATTGTTGAATCTAGATATTTTATTTTGATAAATTAAATCTATGAATGATTTGTTTTATAATGTTCAATAAATTCCAAACCTTGGTGGCAAACATTATCAACTATTAGAATAAGATTAATGATGACTTGAGCATGTTTGCCCAACCCTTGACCTTGATAATAAAATTGTTATAGATATTTTTTACCAAACAAATACTAATTTGTAAGTTGAGCCTCATTTTGGAGAGATATATTTTCATCTTTTTAATGCTTTACTTGTGCTTATGATACTATTTCTTGTTTTGGTTTTGATTTTTGATCCTTTTATTGTTCTGAGTTATGCTTTGGTAACCACTTTTATACTATTTTTGAATTTGACCCTTTATGAATGTATTCTTTTGTCACTATGGATTGCTTGACTGATTTACCTTATATAAGGTCCTCATTAGAAATTATTTATTGTATATGTTTTTTAATTCCAAACATGAATATGTGTGATGCCCATGCATT
This sequence comes from Torreya grandis, assembly GCA_037957365.1. NCBI lineage: Eukaryota > Viridiplantae > Streptophyta > Pinopsida > Cupressales > Taxaceae > Torreya > Torreya grandis. The sequence continues at coordinate 5,401,400 of JARHVA010000372.1, read as the reverse complement.
TTATGATATGCATAATAATATTTGGATATTCTCACTAGATGTAGAGGAGGTAATTTGATCAAATTAGATTTAATCATTTCCCTTAGTGCCTCACTTGAAATCTTATTTTATCTTTGAATGTTTTTTGAATCACTAGTTATAGAGTTATTTTGTTGTGATTTATTGTTTTGATATGTAACATTTCTTGCAACCAATTGACTAGGTGAAGGTGCAGATACATGATTGGTACTAGGGTGCCTTTGAGGCTTTTGTATTACAATCTAATTTTCCAATGTTGTGATATTTTCATGTAATATATGATTCTACATTTTTAAATCTGAAATTAACTTGCTCATATTGGTGATTTGATCCCTTAGAGTCTTACAAGTGCAAACCCTAGTTGCTTTCAATTGAACATGTAATCATATATGTTAAAGATAGTTTGAAGAAGCTATAGTCTGAATATATGCATTAAGAACAATGGTATAGGTTGCTTCACCTTTTGGAGGGGTGATAACATGTACCTGGTTAGAGGGAAAGTAGTTATCACCCTCTTGGAGGAGAGGATGAGAAGGAAATTCCTTCCTAATATGCAATAAATTGTCATGTGAAATCAGAATACTATATGCATCTATGTTATCCTTGAATGGAGTGAATACATTATTTTCATTTGAAATATGATAAGTAAGAGTAAGAGAGTTATCATTTATACATTATTTTATCATTTTTTGAGATGACAAAGTAGATTTAAAAGCATGAGATTGATCATTTGAACTATGCATTAGAAATTTGATTCTATTTCATTTATATTATTGTAGTTTGAATATAGAAGTAGCAAAAGAGTGATATGCATCTAGGTAGAAATAATGTATGTGGGATGAAATGCATTTAATTGGAGTTATAAGTTGTATAGAAATATGATTATAAAGAATATTCCACATGAGAGATAACAAACAAGGGATATAGATCATGGAACTTTGCACTAATTCATAAATGTTTTTGACTTGTGATATAACCTTTCTAAAATGTTTAGCAAGGTAGACTTGAAAATTATTTCCATATTAGAGATAGCAAACAAGGGATAGAGAGCATGGAATTGTGTACTAATGCATAAAAAAGCATTGACTTGTGATATGACATTTGTAATATGTTTATCAAGGTAGACTTGAAAATTATTCCACATGAGAGAGAGAAAGTATGTAATGGAGCCTTGTATTAAAGAAAAGTAAACATTATTTTCAAGGAAAGTGATATTAACATGTTTAGCAGTAACTTCCTTAATATCATTACATATTATGAAAAGTAATCATGAAAGGGAAAGAATGAAGCTTTGCATTAACATACGGTAAACTTCATCATTCATATAGATGATAGGACCAAGTATGAATTCCTTATTATTTTCAAGAAATGTTTTGAAAGGAGTAAGATCCATTCATAATTTTTTATGTGAAATATGAATTAGATGTAAGGGGATACCTCAAAAATAAAGGGACCTAGTAAATACAACTAGGGTTTCAAAGAAATAATTTTTCAAAATTACTATGGTAAATTTTTAAAATTAAATGGAGAATTTTGATTTAAATATGTAGGAAAAATCAAAAAAATACTCGAAAAATACTAGGAGCTAGTATAAGCAACTAGGGTTTGAAAGAAATATTTTTTTAAATTAATATGGTGAATTTTAAAAATTAAATGTGAATTTTTTATTTAAATATATATAAAAAATCAAAAAAATACTAGAAAATTTTGCAAAGAATTTACCCTAGGGTTTCTAGGGTTTTTATGTGCAAAGTAAGTCAGGTTCACCAAATGATTTGACCATTTTGGGAATATTAGAGTTTAATTCCTAATTTAGTTAAGGGTCTAGATTAATAAATCAGTAAATAATAGTGTAATAATTATAGTATTGATTTGTATAATTTATTATACCTTTTAAACCTTTTTAAAAATATAAATAAATAAGGAGAAATGCAAATTAGATTAAACCTAGACTAAGATAACTGAGACAGAGGTTGAAACTAGAAATGCAAGACTAGGATAATATCTGAACCTAGATCTAGATTTTGTTTGGTGAAAGGATAAGAGCACCAAAAATAGGACACTTTAGGGTGTGGCACTATATTCCACTCCTTCTGTTGTTGTCCAAATTGGTCATAGAGATCTAAGTTTTTTGGGTTTTTCTCATTGTCCCTATGTTGACCTACCTATGAAATCTTGAGTCTTGAATGTTAATGAAACTCCTTGTAGAGATGATTTAATCTTGAAATTATAGACCTTCATTGTACTTTATAAAACTTGAGAAAGAGGGGGGTTAGTGTGTGTAAGATGCACTAAATGTGTATCCACAACCCTTGTGTGGGTAGATTGCCTATATGCCAATATTTTGAAGAGGGATCAAGCCATATGTTGTTCTCCCACTTGATGCGCTTCACGTAATATTGTAATGAGGATGCAAAAATGCCAAATTGAGAGTCCTTGAGGTGGATAGGGACTAGTGTGAGAGTTTGAATATGTTTTTATCTATGTTGGGTGACTATATGTAGAGAATATGAATATTTACCTTAGCGGTTTGTTTGTATTCTTGCTTGCTTTGTAAGATATGTCACCTCCCTTATAAATGAAATTTGAATGGACTTTTATAGGGATTTATTGGTCATAGTTTCAATTTATTTACGTTAAGATGACATGATAAAGGATAAGAATCAGATGAAAATGGTTGTTTGGGCTCAAAATGTGATTGGATAGGAGCACCAAAAATAGGACACCCTAGGGTTTGATGCTATATTCCAATTCCAACACTCTTATCTTAAAGGATCAAAACCTATAGGGATAGAATTGGCTTAGTAAAGAAAGCCTAGATGAGCTAGAATTAGGTTTCAAAATCCTATAGATGACAAATTATAAGCAAAAAGGTATCTATAAGGATCATACAAGAAGGTCCTATGGATTGGGTATCACAAGCCACACTCAAGATACCAATTTGGACATTTTATATGACTACAATAGGAATTAAGATTAACCAATACTTCACTAATCATAAACAAATCATACAAAATAGCTGAGATAGGATTAAGCCATACATTAAACATGTCTATGCACACAAGGAACAAATAAGAAATATAATATGTAACCATAACCAAATAGTTTGTGTTGATCTCAACAATGGTTCATCATATTATTCATATAATCATACATATTTATAGTCATTTATAGTCCCTAACTATTCACATTCTTCTCATACTTTGGTGCCATAAGAAGGGATTGATTATCTTCTATCATTTTACAAGTCATGGAGGATGGGAAAAATTACATATAGCTAACAACTAAATACATAAAATATGAATATTCAAAGAATATCCTACATAACTTTACCTATCTATTTTCTTCTCACAACACTTTCCCAGACTTAAATGTTGTCTCATCCCAAGACAATATCATAGGATCATTTGATAGTGCATTCAGGATAAAATTTGAAGAAATGGTTTGGACTAATAAGAGTCATAGTAATCACTCAAGGTGACATTTTTGATTTTCACCTCTTGCATACTACTTATCCTCCCTTTGGAGTTTTCAAATAAGTAACGTACCAACCAATCACCCTTTTAGGTTTTCAATAAATTGGCATAAGTAGGTGGTTTCCCTTTATGGGTTTTTAGCTAGTCTAGCCTTGCTTGTCTTACTAATCATCCCTAATACAAAAATTGTTTAAAAAAATTCAAAACTTGTGCCTTGTGTAGTACTTAACTAGAAAGAGGTGGCATGGTACTAGAAAAGGACTGGCCAACGATATCCTAGGCCCCAAACTAAGCAATCATGCATTGCATAATTTCTTGTTGGAGATTGAAAAGTGGTTTGTAGACTAGAACATTAAGAATTTGGGGCACCTCACTATATAAAGGATCCAATCACTTTTATAAGTATGTTAGTATATCGTCACCTCTTGGACCATGTACAAAAGAATACACATTGGTACATGATATTTAATGAGTTATTTTAGGTCTTAATCATCAATGATGCTCATGGATACATTTGTATTACTAACCCTCATATATATATATATATATATATATATATATATATATATATATATATATATATATATATATATATATATATATATTGCTAGTTATGTGATTCAACATTTTTGCATGCCATTCACCCTAGAGACCAACACATGAACTATGCCATAGGTCATGTTACCAGTTGATAAGTCTATTATGCACATTATCCCTTATAATGAATGATTATTGGAGCGCAAGGTCATTATCATCCATCAATGAAGTCTGATTATGTATTGTTGTCTTGGACATTATAACTATGGTGAAATATGTGCTGGAGCTAGAGAGAGAGTTGTCAAGTTTCTACTTCTAGTCCAAGAAACTTTGTGTGACCTAATCAATTTAGAGGTTTGCAATATCAATCAGGGTCTGATACTCCTCTAAAAAAATTATCAAGGTAGATGCCTCCATCTTCATGATCTAGCCTAATATACCTAATGTGAAAAGTTTTTGGGATATGCACTAGTATTTTAAGATCTCAATAAGTAATGTCCTGAGCTTGCACTAGTCTGACATCACTTTGTCCCTAATTGCTTAAGTGACCAACTCCAAGAAAGTGTCCTCAATCATCTTGGCTACTTCATGAAGGTGAGCCTTCAAATTCATATTTTACACCTTTGATTGATCCCATTATTGCTCTAAGGAGGTAGCCTTTTTCATGATGGACTCTTAGAAAGATGTGGTCCCCTCTAGTTATTTATTTAAAGGCAAGTTAGAGATGTCTAGTGAAGCCTCCTATTTAACTAGAAGAGTGGAAAATGTGCTTATGGATGTGATAGGATCTAGGTGTGGCATGATGGATATAAGGAGTGAAAAGGTACTACATCAAGCACTAATTATGGGAACATCCTAGAACTAGACACCTCCAAGTGGTAGATATGGTATTTGTAATCTTGACTATGTGGTTGCTGGTGCTTGTTGTTACACTATGATCACTACTACTATCTTACTCCACTGTCCATCATCTTCATCTTATTTTTATTTAGCTTCCTCCTATTTCTTATTCTCTTCTTCTTTCCTCTTCTTTTTTTATCCTCTCTCTTCTTTTTCTTTTCCTCTTCTTCTTTATTTTTCTCTTTGTATTCCTTCTTATGCTATTCTTCTTCTTTCATCTTATTTTTTTCTTCCAAGGCCATAGCCTTGGATTAATCTTATGCAAATTTTTATTGCACTTATGCTTGTGCCTATGCTTGCTATTACTATAGGGCTTCATCATTCTCCTCATTTTCCTTCCTAATATCTTCCTCTACCTATTGTTGTACCTAGACTACTATGTTTTATTTAAAATTTTCTTCTTCTTCTTCCTTTTCCTTCTCTCTCTCATATTGTTCATTATTGGCTTTGGTAGCTACTTCTTATGCTTGTTTGGCTATTTCCTTGGCCTTCTGAATGTCCACCTCTACATCTTTGGACTTTTATGTGTCCTTAGCTTCTTTAGTTTGTTGTATGGTAGACTATTATTGTGTTTATTCATTCTTCATATTCTTTTCCTCTTTCATTAGTCATCATTTAGCTACACGAGCTACTTCTTCCCTAATGACCTATTGGTCCTCTTATGTTGGCTACTCTGTTGTAATCTCTTCAATATCTTGAGCCTATAGTGATGGTGGTGAATCATTTGATCGTACCTCTGAGCTTGGAATTTACACCTTCCTTTCGATCATGACTAATCTATGTCTAAATGGTGGTACACTAGATGTAGGGGAAGATTGTACTTTATGTGCCATGGCTAGTCATCCAAAAGTGAACTCTTCTAATATAAGGGAGACTCTAGCCTCTCATATTATTTGAGGCTTATGCACAACTTGTTTAGGTGGGCTCTCTGAGAGAGGTGAAAATATGTCCTCAACAGTGAATGTTAGTGTAGGTTGAGGTTAGAAGAAGTCCATTATTTGTTGGAGCTGCTCCACTTCTTCACAAATTATGTCAATAATGATGTAAGTGGGAATGATGGGATGTACACCCATAGCTCAGAGGGAACCTATTTTCACACTTGAACTAGACACACTACTTTCCAAAATAAAAATTCTTTTTCTTCCTTATTATAGTAGTCCCTAGCCATATATGCCATCATGACCTGGTAGACTTTCTACTCATCTGTACCTATCTACATGAGGTTGTAGGAGCTCACTATCTACAAAACCTTGAGATCATCTTTATAGGTCATGGTACTATATGCCATTTGATTCAAAGGAGGGGATGTCGAATGAGGGACTACTTTATTCTTTTCATTCTAATATTGTGAGCTAATCACTTCTTTTTGTTATTATTCAATAAGATCATTTGCACCAGGTGGTATGGCTTGTAAATGGGTTGCACACTTGGATAAAAATGATTTTTGTCTATCCACTTCAACTTGTGCCATATATATTATCATGAATAATGGGAGTTATTGAAATGGTGACCATGATAACTCATGGATGGTGATGAAAATGCCTTTGGGTAGTACGGGGATAGAGGCATGTTACCTCAAGTATTATATGACCTTAAGGGACACTCAAGGATGGGTTACGATGAGGTCCAGACACTCCTCCCACCAAGCTTTGAATTTTCCCTGATGTGAGAAGGTTACACATTCTTATATCTAGATGATATTTTAAAACTACTACTCTAACCAATAGTCTATATCTATATGCACTTCTCCCTCTGGTGACTTTTATTACATGAAGTAGAGTAGGAAAATAAGGAAATTATATTGAAACATCTGCTTTGGAGTTGGTGTAACACTTCTCTATGTTTATGAGCAAATCTTGGATGAAGTACTCTAGCTAGTTAAACTATTCATTCTGGTGGATCATCTTGTGAGTGACGTTCATGATGCCCTTGGGTATTTTTTTGGTAGTCTTGGTTATCTAATAATATCATCTGGTGATACATTGTATGAGCATGTGTATTGGCTTATTTGGGATTTCATCAATAAGGATCCCTTGGTTTCCCTATATATATAGATCTTAGAGTTCTTGTAGAATGGGAGGCATTTTCATCTTATATGGGAGCAAAGAACCTTCTCATGTAGGATTTCCCAAAACTCAGGGTATGGCTTGTGTGTTGATTACCACGGTCTTGTTTGAACCTGAATAAATTATACCTTCATTATATCTCCCAAGAAATACTTGAATGATCTCTCCTAGGTTTATAAATATAGGTAATCTCAGTAGGTGCTCAATGTATATATTCTAGAATTGATGGGGAGTTACGAGGGTGAGTGGTTGTGCATCATCAATAAGATCGAGGTAAAATAACTTTTATTCAACTTAGCAGAGGTATTCAAATGGATCTTGATCACTATACTTGGTTTGACTAAGTGTTATATCAACACCCATGGTTTATTTTTGTGCATCAATGAGAGCCCTAATTATTTTCAAGGGATCCATAGTTGTATGACTATATGAAATTAGAATCTGCTTTGTGTTCTATGAAATAAAAATAGCTTGTCTCTTGATAGTGGTAGCTTGGAAAAATATGAATAAGGATGAAATGCCAACTTAGTATTTGAATATGGCTTTTATAGATTTGGCACCTCTTAGATTCTATGTCCAAGCTATGATTAAATATACACTCATCTTGAATGCAATGGTGGATGTGGAAAATTTGTATCTGATCTAGCCATTAAAGCAGTTAGTCATTGGCATATGTGTTTAGTTATGTTGTTATAATCTTTGGTGTTTGTACAAGGGGTACCAAGAGTTGATGTTGATGACCCATTGATTTATTAAAGATTCATCAATTAATCCTTCTCATGCATTTAATTCTAGTGGATGGCCATTATCTAAAAGATATCTTGTTAATGAGACATTTCCATACCTTTCTCAGACTTTATATTTTTCAATCACTCCTCTTCAAATTTTTTAGCAGCACACATGGATCCTCTTATGCATAGCTACCATACATAATGCTTGGTATTTTAATTCACAATTTTTGTTGCTGAGGTCATCTACAAACAAATAGAAACATAAAACAAAACACATAAAATACATGAAAAAATAGGGAATTTCTAATCTACATGGTGTTACTCAGCACCCACTCAGTTTGTAGAATGAGATCAATCAACTATTGGTTGTAGGACTTAAGCCTATAGCCATTTACCCACCCTAGTAACATAGTTCCCTAAAGATATAGTAAAATTATGGTTATTTATTGGATTAGGTCATTTATAATGTAGGGCCCTTTCCATCATATTTATAGCTTGCCTGAGAATGCTCTGGAAATGACTATCATATAATTAGACTGGCTGATCTTTGTGAAATTCTTTTTCACATAAATTCATATCATGCCATGCTTTTTATCGCACTTCCTACATCTAGGATGATCAGTGTCTAAACTCATCCATCTAATTTATTTCAAGGAATCATTTATTAAGAGACTCATGATCTCTAAGTCACATGACCATGACAATGCACAGATTGAATAGTAAGTATTCCATTGACATGACTGCTTCAAGACCATACACGAACTAGAAAGGCATACATATTATAGCTCTTTTTTAATGTGTGTGATATACCCATAAAATCATAAGAATAAAATCTTCCCAATCATCATGCTTAATGTCACAGATCTTTATAAGCATTTTACCTAGTACTTTATTGGATGTTTCAACTTGGCCATTGACCTATAGATGATACATAATATTTTTGAGATGAGAGATAATAAATTCTTCAATAAAATCCTTAATGGCATTATTTATAAAGTGTATTCCTCTATCACTGACTAATTTTATAGGTCATCCAAACCTTGTATTGATATTTTCATATAGAAACTTCATTACATCCTTCACACCGTAGCTAGGCGTTGTAGCAGCTTCAACCCACTTAGTAAAATAGTCCATCATAGTGATGATATATATTAATTTTTTCTTCTTACTTGATGGGTTAATAGGTCCAAAAAAATCAATTCCCCATTGTTCAAAAGGTTGCTAAACTAATTGAGGCTGCAAAGGCATTTCATTTTTTTGTAGTGGTTTGCCCATATGTTGGTAGACAATATAGTGTTGCACAACTTTGTGTATATACTATAATTTTGGCCACCATAATGCACTTTGTAGTAAATTTATAGGCATGGATTCTCTTATAAATTGTCCTCCTACAACTCCTTGATGTGCTTCCTCTAAGAGTTAAGGTTATTCATATTCTATAACAACCATGTGTAGTACTTCAGCCTTCCCCTAGTGATATAGAATCCCATTAATGATGGTATATGGTAGGGATCTAGTCACAAACTAATCTTTATCATGTTCTTGATAGTGCACAAGGAAGACTCATTATTTGATAAAATTGGTAATGGCTTTTCTTAGGAATCATAGAGACATAAAAGAGATGAGAATCAGGTGAGTCTCATGTAATTCTTCTAGCTCCTCATCATTAGAAACATGGTTGAGGTGGTCTAGTCCCACATTCTCTCTTCCTAGTTTTATATTAATGAAAAATTGAAACTCCTTAAATAACATCAACCATAGAGAGATGCATTCTCCTAACATTGATTTGTTGACAAGGTATTGTAAGGCTTTATGATTAGTGAAGACTTTGAATAGTGTCGAAAGTAGACAGTGCTAGAATTTCTAAAGTGCAAACATAATGGCCAATGCTTCTCATTATGTGGTATAATTTTTATTTTTTCAGATAGTTTCTGGTTGGTAAAATTAATAGGATGGGTGAGGCCACCATCTCCTAGATATACTAGCACAATACCAACTATGATACCCAAATCATATACATGTATGTGACAAGGCTTAATCTAGTATGGAAAAACAAGTATGGGTGTAGTGGCCAATCTTTTATTCAACTTGATGAAGTTTTCTTAGCATTCTAAAATCCCCACAAAATTTGCATTCTTGCATATTAAGGATTCCAATCGAGATGAAATAAATACGTAATCCTTGATAAACTTATGGTAGCAGCTGGTATGCCCCAAAAAAGAGTGCAGTTAGGTGGAACTAATAGGTGGAGGCATACTCAAGATTACTATGATTTTTTCCTAATCTATGAGAATACCTTTGTTGCATACAACATGCCCAAATAAAACACCAAAGGGTGTAAAAAATAAACATTTATTAAAATTTAAATCAATTCACAGAGCTTAGTATTATTCTAGCATTAGACATGTGTTCTTTGAATAAGGAAAAGACTACCCAATCATCAAGGTAAACTTCCAATAAGTCATGAATGAAATCCTTGAATGCCATAACCATTACATGAGAAAATACCATAGGTACATTTTTAAGGCTAAAAGGCATGACCTTATACATAAAAGAACCCCATTCTATTAAAAATGTTGTTTTGGATCTATCTTCTTCTATGATTAGTATCTAATGATATCCATCGAAACCATCAATGAAAGAATAAACTTTGTCTTATGACAGATTCCAAAACTTCAACTATTAAATGAATTAGGAATGGATCATTAACACAGGCATCATTCAAAATCTGATAATCCCCATATACTCAGATTTCTCCTATTTTTTTGGTTAGACAACTATAGGTCTTACTCAATCTACCTTTTCTATCATAGAGATGATTCTTGCATCCTACATTCTATCCAAATCAACCTTTACTTTCAACTTCATATTTAGATTGAGCTTGTATGGCCACTTCTTTATAAGTTGTATGCACTCCTTTAGTTCAATATGCATCTCACCAAGGTATGGTTCAACACCTTGAACCTATAATAATTTCATGGGAAAAAAATTTGGATAATCCCTCAGAAGTGGTAAAACTTCAGAGATTTTAGCTTCCATCCAATAGTCATCGATGTTTGTAAATTTTGGGACCTCCTTTATCCTGATATTTGCTACATGCTTTTTGAGAGCTTATTGATAAATTTTGTATTTTTATTCATTAATGGATTCTTTTAGCCTTCATTTCCCTTTTTTTTTAGGAATTTGGATACTACGTAACTTATCAATTTTGCACTAGTGTTCTTGAGTGGTTTTATAGTTCACTTGGGCTCAAATAAATCATTTAAATCAGGTCACCATCAGAATCTAAATCCTTAATATATTTTTCCTCATTTTGTATATAGTGAAATGGCTACATTAGATCTTGTTATTCATTCTTAGTAGCTTTTTACCTTTGTAATGTTACATTAAGATCAAAGGCTATATTGTATTTCACTATGGATTCAGTTATGGTGCTTAAGTCTTCTACACTCCCATGGCATAATAAATATTTGAGTTTATGAAATCTATTATAAACCAAAGGATTTTCATCTTTTAAAACAAATATTTGTATAAAATCAATTTTCACTTGTGCCCAATGATTGGTCTCCCTTCTACATTCTTGGTGCATGTACCATGTTGTTGGTAATGGAGCAAGTGTATAGTTAAATATGTGAACCAAATACTTTGATGCCACATATTCATCATTCCAAACTTTAACACATTTATGTATATGAATTTTGGTGCAATAATCTTCTTAAAATAATGGCCAATTGGTGTGAATGAATAATGACAACTAGAACCTGCTAATCATGAGCTTGTAGGCATCACCTCACTTAAGCTGGTTATCTCGATGGGTTTCCCACCATGTTACAGTAACTCCCTTCAAAACCTAATATAGATCACTAACCCATTGGTTGATGGTCATTATATGAACTTACAAGCATAAAATTAAGTCATTGATGTTCTCCATTACATAGTATATAGTAATTTATTGCTCATGCACAAAGACCATTCACATCCGTCGAAGTTCATGATCACCACGAGCCAAGTTGAGGAGGTGGGTATATAATTCTCCATTGATGGATGAAGTTTTTTCCCATGGCAAAGTGCCTTTCCTTATCATCTCTATGTAGTCTTTCATGTGATCATTATCTTCATGAAGGAAATAAACTTCTACTTGAGTAGGAGATTTTACAGACATATATGCACACTCTTCAATGAAAAACTAGTTTACTACCATCTATGTAGCTAATAGTTTGGGCATCCATTATTTTGATGTCTTCAATTTTTAAGTGAGTAGTGACTATACATGAGGTTTGGTATGTTGGTACAAAAATTTGCATTCATTTACATGCAAAGATTTTGGATTTTTTAGAATTCACCTTCATCCAACTGGTTTCTTACATAACATATGAAGAGTCTGGTTCATCCAAAATTATCTAAGGCTTGTGTGATTTTTTAAGAGGAATGAAAATAATTTTATCACCTTGGTGTCCCTCTAATTGGTTATGCACTATGTTGATATTCATCTGATCATCATATTCCCATTTATTACATATAAGCATAGGGTAATTTGTTACTATGGTTTTCATGTCGATGACTTCAAAGTCACCACATAGTGTCAATTATACAATTTTAATCTCCACATCTAATCTAATAATAATTTCAACCTTTAAATAATCATCCAAACTCAAAGTTATGGGTTTATAATTCAAAATTGGTCATCTAATTTCTTCCTACGTAGACGTAGGAATCATATTGACTGTGCTACCAAAATCAAAGACAACATTCAAAATATCATAACCAAAAACCTCAATGTTGATATGGGAATCAACATCATAGGGTTTCCTCATTTTGACATACCATACCAACTTATCTATCTTTTGTTACCCATACTGCATGCACTCAAGTAGATTATGTAGTAGGTTGGTGATGTTTTATGAGATATCCTCATTATGTAGTGTGATTAAAAGCTTCAACAGATTAGTTATCAAAGTGAAAACTCCATCTTAATGCATAATGCACTTGATTTTACCATACATTTGTGCATTGATTTATGCAACATCATCATTAGTATCATTTTAATGTTAAATGTTTTCAACATCTACATATCTTTGTATATGAGGCTCTTTTATGTAGTTGGATCTGGGTATTTACCCTATTTAGCTTTTCTAATCCCCTAATCTTCAGGCATTTCCAAGGGATGAAAACCTTGGTTTGTGTGCTATTTTCATGTGACAACATTCAAAAATGCATTTTCTTTAGTTTGTGCACTCACCATATTCACTTTTAGAACAACCTTATCCTTTTATTATTTCTACAAGAGGGGAAATCCTTTGTGTCATGTTGATCAGAGATTCTACAATATGCACAATATGACTACCTTTGAATATTAATTGGGTAATTTCATTGGACATTATTATATTCTTTATACATATAGCATTATAGAGGAGGTTATTGATAGTTACTCCCTCTACCACCCTGGTATCTTCCTCTATATCCACTTCAATCTCTTCCTCTTTTGGATTGATATCCACCTCTATAGCCTCCTTATGGTTGTTTAGTATTCCAATTTTGGGGTTGTTGATTGTTATCTCCATTTATAAATTATTGCATAAATGTTGGGGCCCCACTTATCTATTGCTACTATATTATGGCTGAGCACCAAGGTGATGCATACTAGTACTAAGGGGATGAAGGTGTCTAGCTTAGCATAGAAAGGGTCTATATAGCTATACATTGAGGTTGATACTATGATGAACTCATAATCCATTATTAACCTATCTGGTTTGCATAACCTTTATCTACCTTTGGGCCTAGGATCGCTAGCTTTGTCAAGGAGATTTATTATGTAGTGATGGTGAATATGTTTTTAGTGATGCCTTATTTAAGTTCTTGAAAAGCCTTATAGTTATTATAATGATGATTAGTTGATTTGAAAAAAATTACAATACAAATTTTGTGGGTTCTTGATATATTGTTGCAGAAGATGACATTGCATAGTGGCATGCCCAACTACTTGATAGAGTTCACAACATTGTGTCTTGACTTTAGGATAATCATTTCTATGGTGTCCTTTTACATACTCTATACACCATAAATTCAATTTAGGATTATCTACCTCATGGTATTACTCCATTTTTTCATGAAATCATGTAGTGTATTTTCAATCTTAGAATTGGCAATAGGATGTTATCCATAAAATTTAATTTGTTCTACACGTAGGGCAATAGCTCTGGCATCTAATTTTGTAGCATATTGAATTTTCATAGTGCCAAACCTAATTATAGGGTGTAATATTTTAATGAACCACATAATTTTGTCTTTATATGTTAAATAAAACTCTACCTTATTCATTACATCAAGGAATCTATGGTCATAGTCATAGACCAATTCTGTAGACTTTTGTCGTATCTCTTTTAGGTTATGTATAGTCTGACTAGTGCACTTCTTGATCTTGAATTATATGACAAGCCAATCCTTAACATATTTTAGGATCACCTACTAAAGGTATCTTTGGTATATGAACTCTAGTGCTCTACCAGTTAGTGTCCCTACTAATTCACACTTTTGAATAACTTCATTAGTGACACCCTTAGCTTGCCATCTCATCTTGCAAGCTAGCAAGTACTATTTGGGATCCATAAACCCATCATAGTTGGATAAATTTATGAATAATCTTTGATGATTCATCATGTTAAATTATATATATTGAGTCTTATACATAACTTTTATCAGAGGGGGTTGTGTTGTAAGTGATACTACCTATGTACTACTTTATGCACCAAGAGAATTTTCATGTGCACTTTGTTTATCTAATCTTCCTTATTTTTTTTGTTCAATTTAAACTAATTAAATATCATTAAAATCATTTCTAATATATTTTATATGAATTTAAATACCCCCATAGGTCACATGTTCTAAAAATGATCCTTCCTAACTATCACCTTCCTATCCACCTAAGTGAAAGCTTCTACTAGAATATAAAAGATTGGGTTGTGAGGAAGTGTGACCTTCTAGTGAATGGTTATTTATTTTAACTTATTATTCTTATTTTATTGAACCTATGTTTAACCTATGACTATATTCTATTTATTTACATAATTCTTCTTCTTTTGATAATACCCTTTCTGCATTACATATATCTATTCTACTTCTAAATGTTTATTGCCTTCCTCTTCACACATCTCATCTTCATCTCATTATTTGTCCTCTCACTCTATCTATCGACATTCATCGTCCCATTTATTTTTTCTTAGTTAATCCTCTCACTCATTACATCTTTTCACTTGTTCATCCTCTAATCTACTTCTACTCTGACCTCTACTCAGCTACTTAGGTATTTTTTAATTTATTCCATCTATTCTATTTCCATAGTTCTCTTTTTGAATATAGACTCTTCTTTCCTCACATCTCCATTATAGATTTAGATTTAATATTTAATTACCCATATATCCATCATTAAACATCATATGCACACCCTCCATACACCCAAAGTGACTACTCCATATTGGTTGGAGTAGGCACCATGGCCTTACCCACAACCAACATCTTTATGAAGAGATGTAGTCACTATAAAAAATTTGATCTAATTCCTCAAAAAAAATGGTCCTACATAGATTTGAATCATATATACCCTTCCACTAAAAATTTAGTTATTTATCCATCTATGGTGGTAGTAACCTAGTATTTTATGGCTCTCATCTAGTCAGTTTCTACTTTCAATAAATGGTTTATCTTTTCTTTAGTCTAGGTAAATGTTTATTTCATTCTAGGATTGAAGTAATAGTATTCCAATCTTGTCATCTAGTTATTTAGTATTTTATTTAATTCACACCAAAAAATCTCATATATTTCTCCATAGATATGCTCCTAAATAATTTCACTTGTGGTAAGACCAGTCCTTTTAGATTCCTCTTGTATGAAATTCCATACTTTCTAGTCTAACCATGTTTCAATGTCTCATTGTCCTGGTAACTATTTTAGCATAGTTTATTCTAAAAGGAGTGTTTACACACTCATCACACCATTATTAGTAGATCTTCTTGATATAATAGAACATGTTAAGGTGATGATAACTAAGTCTTATTTAAGTATGTAGGATAGTGTAGGAGATTCATATGTAAAAAGGAAGATAAAAACATAGTAGAGATGTATCTTCATGTATTGATAGGAATTAGGATTAACTAGTACATCATTAATCATTCACAGATCATACAAAATAACTTATATAGGATTTAAACATACATTAAACCTGTTAGCACATGAAATAAACAAAATCAAAAATACAATAGGTAACTATAACCAAATAGTATATATTGATCTCAACAAAAGTTCATCATCTTCTTCATACAAGAATATATATTTATAGTCATTTATAGTCCCTGACTATTCACATTCTTCTCATAATTTGGTTCCAAAATAGGGGACTATTCATCTTATATTCTTTTACAAGTCATGGAGGATAGGAAAAAATACATATAGCTAGTAACTAAATATATAATGCATGAATATTCAAAGAATATCCTACATAGCTTTACTTATCCATTTTTTCTCCCAACATTCATACAAAGTAATACCCCATTTAGGACATTGCCAACATGAAATAACACATGCACATGATGTGAGCTTCCTCATTAGAAGAATTCAGTAGTTCAGAGCATCAGTTTTCATGGTCATATTTTGACTCAAAGTCATTTGAAAAAAGATGATAATCACATAAAATGCATTACCCCATTTATGGATACATTAGCCTTAATCAATACCTGTACGTGACAAGTTCAAACCATTTAGCATATTTTAGTGATTATATCCTAGATCATGCATTATCATAGAATATTGTTTAGATTAAAACATTTAGCATAATAGTGATAGGAATTGGATGTCTACATATTGACCCTATTTGAGAAGGCATGGCAAGACATTTAGGCACCGCAATGTCTTTTCAAAGAATAAAAGGGTTATAAATAAGAATTTAGAAGGTGATAATTGAATAAAAGACCCATCTTGCCCCCTCAAGAGGGCATGTGAGGATAAAAGAGGGATATAATTTTGAAAAAGAGATCAAGAGGTAAATTAACCCATGGATGAGATTAAATTCATATGAGTTAATGATTTCATGCATTGATTCCCAATGATAAAATATAATGGGCCCCAAGGTGGGGGAAGTGGTAAGGATACAATCCTAAAATATAAGTGACACACTTTGACACACCCAAAATAGGGTGAAAGTTGTGGTATTAGGGAATGATTGATCTGAGACAAGTTGCATAATTTAAAATTGCCAAAACAAGGGCAAAATCCATAGAACTTGGAATTAGAAGAAAAAAGAGAGAATTGTTCCATATAAATTAGGTCAATGAATTAATAATGTGCCCAAGTGGAGTGAATTTGATTGATTGATAAATTTATTTTGCCCTAGTAGGGCTAATTTTGATCATTGATAAAAATTATGCCCCAGTAGAGTTGATTGGATCGATGATTGGTCTAAATATTGTGCCCCAATAGGGAAAATTGGAAAGCATAGATCAAGGATATATCCTAATGCATAGATAAAATATGAGCGAGTGAAAACATAGATGTGATAGTCTAATGACTAAAGAAGCCACAAAAAACCTAGCATATAAGGATGCACAAAGTGATGAAAGAGATGATTAAAATAATGAGGGTGGTCAAGCTAACTTGAGATATTTTATGTACCCAAGCATTGCCTATATAGTCTAGATGAACCTCAGGATAATATAGCTCACCTAGAAGTGGGATAAAATGGAATGAGGAATGAAGAATAGAAAAATAAAAACTATCTAATTATAGAAATTGTCAACCAAACTCATAATGTATGCCAATAGATGCATGTCTTACATAGAGACTCATACTAGGTATGGTGCATTGAGAGATAATATTTGGAGTGTCATTAACTTTTGGACTTTTAATCCAAATCACTTTGCACTTACTGTATCAAAAGTGAAATTATGCATCATAAGTATGAGTAACTTATAATAACATTGTATTTTGATTATCATGGGCTGAATTAGATGTGAATACTTATAACTAAGGATAATGATAAAATATTTACCAATACTAGAGTTAAAACTATCTACATTTAAACAAAAACAAAGATATAAACAATACATAAATGTAACCTAACTTAAAATCAAGATATGAGTAATCAAGACTTAAGTAGGACAAGAATGTGTAAAAGCAAAGCAAGAATAACTTAATAAACAACATGAAATCAAGATATGAATAATCAATATCCATGTGTATTAACAAGATGTTCTTGGAAAAAAAAAAGAACCAATTAAATATAACTTGAAACAAATCTACAATGCAATTACTTAGATGTTCGCATAACATGATTATATATCACATAGAATAAGGAAATATGAGAGATCACACAATAATAATTGATAACATATCAAAATAATAAATAATAAATCAAAGCTACTTCAAGGTCAAAACCTCCAAAATAATGTAATAAAATTAGAATACTTTATATATGATCAAATACTAACCACTACCTCTTATATATAGTCTACTTAGCCATGGTTATTCCATAGGCCAACTTAACTAAGAGCATAGAGAAATGTAACAAGAATATAAAAGAGGTATGTAAGCCACAAGTTGGCCACACATATCCCTATACATGCTAAAGATTAAGGGTATAGGATGCTCCTCCCATTTAAAACAACATTATCCTCAATATTGAGTCAACTCTAGATGTTACTGCATAAAGGTTCAATCCTCCCAAGTGGCATCTTCATCAGAAAGATTTTTCAATTTGATCAGGTACTCCTTAATCATTCTAGACTATACATTCATAGTTCACATTTTAAGGATCACCTTAGGATCAATAATAACTCTTTATCATCCAATTTTAGTAAATCAATTTGAGTAGTAAATCTGTGTCCAATGACTTTCTTTAGGCATGATACATGAAATACTATATGTATGCAAGTGGAGGAAGGAAACTCTAATTTGTAGGCCACAATACCAATTTTATGCAAGATCTAATAAGGCCTATAATACTTAGGGGACAATTTGTTATACTTTTTTTGTTGATTCAAGGATATTTTCTTATATGATTTCAAGTGAACAAAGACCCAATCACCAATGTCAAAATGTCTTTCACTCTTGTGTTGATCTGCCTACTGCTTCATGCAATTTTGGGTCCTGGCTAAATTTTTAGACAAAATTATAAGGACCTCTTGTTGATGGTGAATATGTTCTTCAACTTAACAAACCTTAAGATGGACCTGCAAGGTTGAAGTGATGAATGGAGGTTGGTATCCATATAGTGCCAAAAAAGGAGACATTTTAGAAGAAATGTGAATAGAATTATTATATCACCATTCAACAATTGGTAACCAATGAACCCATTTATCTTGTTTATCAGAAACAAAAAAATAGAGATATCCTTCTAGACATTTGTTGACTACCTTAGTTTGTCTATATTATTAAAGATGATAGGATGAAATATGAGTCAATTGGATACCCAAACATGTAAAGAAGCCAATTCAAAAATTGTTAGTGAAATTGGGATCTCTATAACTAACAATGATCTTAGGGGTACCATGAAATTTTTGAACTATATTGAAAAATGTAGAAGCTACTATACTAGTAACAAATGGTTGTGATAAAGAACAAAAATGAGCATACTTACTAGATGATCCAGTACAACCATGATAACATTTTGACCATCAAATCTTAGTAACCTTATAATGAAATCCATAAACACCTCTTCCTAACTTGGCTATGGATGGATAAAAGATGCAAAATACCTAGGGTTTTAATGTTTTTTCCTTTATTTTGTCGATATTTCATCTATTCAGCCACATATTTATGGGCATTCCCCTTGAGTCCTTCCCAAAAAATATCATTTTTGATTCTATGATAGGTTTTCAAAAATCATGAATGACCCCCAATTGGAGTTTCATGAAGTTCTTGAAAGATTTTTTGTTTAATAAAATAATTCTTACACATGTATAATCTATCTTTATACCATAATGCATCACCCTTCCATGTGAATTTTTCAAATCCACCCAAACCTTGCTAAAATTTTTGAATCAAATTATGGGTAACACTATCATTTTCCCATTTTGATCATGTTTCCTCTAGCTAATCTACCTATAGAATAGTCATAGCACATAGAAATGCCTCAACTAATTCATCCTTTATGGATAGTGCATCTACCACTACATTATCCTTTCTTTTCTTGTAAACTATTTCAAAATCATAGACTAACATCTTAGTTACCCATTCCAATTATTCTTCAGATGACAACCATTTTTCCAAAAAATATTTGAGACTATTATGATCAATATTTACTTGAAAGTGATGATCCATCAAATAAGGTCTCCATTATTTGACTGCATGCAAAATGGCTATCATTTTCTTCTTATAGATGGGCTTGTACTGATTTTTACCCTTCAGTTGATGACTTTCCAGTGAGAGTGGTATGACTTCTTACATGAGTACAACACCCATACCATACCCATGTGCATCACATTCAACCATAAAAGTCTTATAAAAATAAGGAGTGTCTAGCACTGGAGTGGTGCACATAGCCAGCTTCAATTGTTCAAATGCCCTGGTAGATGTATCAATCCACTAAAAGGAATCTTTCTTCAACAAAGAGGTGAGTGGGACTACAATTTTATCATAATTTTTGACAAACCTATGATAGTAACTTGTTAGCCCCAAAAATCCCATTAGTTTCTTGAGTGTCTTAGGAATTGGTCAATCCACCATTGCTTGGATTTCTTTAGGATTTACTTTCACTCCATGTGAAACCAGATGACCCAAATACTCAACTTCACAAGCTCCAAAAGTACATTTTGAAGGTTTGGGATATAATTGATGTTATTTCAGAATTGAGAGTACCTATTTCACATGGTGAAAATGCTCTTCCCAATTTAAATTGTAAATGAGGATATCATCAAAAAGTACTAGAATAAATTTCCTCAAAAATGGCCTAAAAAAATATTCATCAAAATTTTAAAGGTGGATGGTGCATTTGTTAGACCAAAAGGCATAACCAAAAACTCATAATGGCCCTCATGAGTATTAAAAGTTGTTTTGGGTATGTCTTCATCATAGATTTAGATTTTATGATACCCAGAATGCATATCTAACTTGGTAAAATAAAGAGCACCATTTAATTCATCTAGAAAATCATCAATGATAGGAATAGGAAACTTATCATTGATAGTGTACTTGTTGAGTTCTTTGTATTCAAGACACATCCTCTAAGTATCATCTTTATTTATCAACATTACAATTGGAAAATAATATTCAGTTTGACTATGGTGAATGATTCCTACATCTAACATCTCTTATACCATCTTTTCAATTTCACTTTTCTAGGAATAGGGGTACTTTTATGGCCTAATGTTGGGTGGTGTACTACCAAGAATAATTTTGATAGCATGATTATGCATGTAGTTAGGTAGAATTATTTTTGATATGTCACCAAAAACAATTGAATAGACATCAATCACTTATTATATATTAGGAGGTGTAGAAGGTTGAGTTGACTAAATTTCCATGGAAAACAAGTAAGCTACAAATCCTTCAATACCCTTATATATAATCTTTATCATTTGATGGGAGCTAATGAGTTTTGGAGACTTATCCCTTAATCCCCTTAACTCAAATGTCCTTCCCTTAGAATGAAATCACATGAATAATTCCTATAAATTCATCCCAATAGTACCCAAAGTGGTGAGCCACTGTACTCCTAGAAATGAGAATATCAAACATAGAAGAATCCAAAAAGTAGTCTCTCATGGACAACTTAATACTATGGCATTTTCTTGAGCAGCTGATAGTACCACCATATGTAATCATGACATAAATTCTAGAATGAGATAAATAAAATAGTTCAAATGAGTAGCCAACTTACTATTGATGAAGTTGTGTGTGCTCTCAAAATCAATCAATATAGTGACCTTTTATCTATTTAGAAAACCTACCACCTTAAGAGTTTGGGGAGTACTAATACCTAAAAGGGTATGATAGTAAATAGTAGGTTGAGAGTCTTTAGATTCTTCCTTAGGACCTTTTTCATCCATGTTAATTACCTCCTCATCATCATCATGTTCATTGGCACCTTCGATGTAAAACAATTTATTTTCAGCATAATGATGTTCTTTACACCATTTTCTATTATAACCATAAAACAACCCTTTGGATCACTTCTCCTCAATTTGTCAAGGTGTCAATTTGGTGGTTTGAGGAAATGATGGAGATAGAAAGGTGTGATCATGACCAATAGTGAAAGTTTTTCATTTGAACATCTCTTTTTCTTCTGCCATGTATGCCCATGAGATAGATTATAATATAGATGTTGGGTTAAATATATAAACCTCCAATTGATGCTATCTTTGAGGCCACCTAAAAATAGATCAGTCAAATTTTCCTTAGTGATGTCTTGTACCCATAAGGATAGATTCTAAAATTGATGAATATAATCCTTCACAGTTCCTGTTTGTCGTAATTTGGCTAACTAGATGAAGTAGTTCTTAGAGACATTATTTTGATAATGAGCCAACAACTCATTAGTGAAAATAGTCCATTTAATACAAGAACCATTATGTTTCTTTTGAATACACGACCAACAATACCAAATGAACTGCTAAGGTTCTAGATATAGAGATGCCACTATCACCTTCTAAAAACTAAGAGTTTGATGCAAATCAAATAAATTTTTAATTTGGGTAATCCAAGTGAGAGGATCCTTACCATAAAAATTATGTATGTCCACTTTTGGTAACGTTGGTTTCACACCAGAATTAGAGTTGTTAGTGTTGAGAGGAGGAGGACCTGAATGATGAAGTGGAGGCTTGTTTGACTATAACTAAGATGTAAGGGCATCTAATTGCATAATTATCTAATGTAGTTGAGTGTGAACCCAATTAATCTCTCCATACATACATAAAACATTAGTTTAAATTACAACAAATTCATCATGTCATACTAAGCCCTTTATGTTAGCCTAAAATTGAGAAATCAATATATCTAAAGTTTTAGATTCTATGTCATTGGCAGGAATCTTAGGAGTGTCTTGTCCACTTTTTCTTTCCCAAGTACCAAGACCTACTATATACAAACCCTAGGAGGGTTTGTGCCATAAAAAAATTTCACCAAGAGATGGTACCATTATGATCACCTCACCAAGATGAATCCAATGACTATGTTTGTGCACTATGGTAAAAACATTTGGTACCAAAAACATGTACCAACAAAATATACCATTACTATCATCTCACTGAGATGAATCCAATAATTGCAAATGTACAAAGGGGAACAAAATTTCTTACTTTTTTTTCTTATTTCTCTCAAAATAATGTTTTTAATAATACTACATTGACAAAAAAAATTAATTCTTCCTAGATTTCAAGTTATGTTTTTTCTCTCCTTCCACTCACAATAGTTGCTTTTCACCAGATTCAAAAAAAATGCCACATAAAACTTTACTAAATCAAATCTTTGTTACCACTTTTAATGAAATTACTTAGATGTTCACATAAAATGATTATATATCACATAAAATAAACAAATATGAGAGATCACACAACAATAATTAATAGTAGAGCAGAATACAGGATAACATAGTAAAGGCACTTCAAAGGGGCAACCTCTACAATAATGCAATAAGAGAATAATACTTCATATATGATTAAAGACTAGCCAATACCTCCTATATATATTCTACTTATATATGGTTATTTCATAGGCTAACCTAACTAAGAACATAGAGAAATGTATCAAGAATATAAAAGAGGTATGTAAGCCACAAGTCAACCACACATATCCCTAGACATGCCAAAGGTTAAGGGCATAATAAAATTAATCCTAAATAAAATTATAGAATAAAAGTGGGTAGATAATGCATTTTAACTCAAAATAACAAAGAGAAATAATATAAGACAAAATAGTAACACAAAATACCAAAGCACCAATAAGAAATAACAAAAGAACAAAAATTCTTAATAAAATAAGTGGAGAAACAAGAAATCACAACAAAATAACAATAAAAATCAAATAAACACACATAAACAAGAGTTATTCACAATAAAATGTTATTGAAAATAGAAAATTATTGTTCATGTACCTGTAGTAGAGGTGTTATTCTCTATGATAAGGTGACCCCTAATTTAAGAAATAATGAAATTAGCAAAAAAGAACAAGAACAAAAGAGATAAAGTTTCCCACAAGAGATAAGGAAACAACACAAAATAAAATGAGAGGAAGAATAAGAAAAGGAAGGGGTGGATGAGTTACTTCCAAATGTACAAG
The DNA here is from genome assembly GCA_037957365.1 of Torreya grandis. NCBI lineage: Eukaryota > Viridiplantae > Streptophyta > Pinopsida > Cupressales > Taxaceae > Torreya > Torreya grandis. The sequence continues at coordinate 5,377,412 of JARHVA010000372.1, read as the reverse complement.
ACAAGTAGACGTTGCCTACATAGTTTCATAGATGCGAGATCTAACATGAAATTTAGGCCAAATGTAGTTATCCTTGGAAATGGAATAGAAGAGAAGTGATGATAAGAAAACATGATTGATGTTGTATAGGAAATAAGGAAATGGGATCAAAAAATGGTGAGTGCATTTAAATAAGTGATCATAAAATGGTAAGAGCATATGGAAAAGGGGGATTGAACTAACATCAATGTGAATCAAGCATGGCTCACATAGTCCTATTATAACCTCAAGTCACAGTAGTTATGCCAACATAAAAGGTAGTGAAAAACTAATCAAGTCACAATAAGTCCAAAAATAAAGGAAAACAACAAGGCAAATTATAATAGTAATGGCCAAGTGATGTGGCAATGCATGATAAAAGGTGTTGTTCCTAATTTACCCATAGGTGGTTATAATTAGTAACACAAGATATGATATTGATTTCCCTATAGGTGATTATAATTAGTGTTACCAAATGAAATATTGATGTGCCCATAGGTAGTTATAATCAGTGGCACCAATCAAATGTAAATGAAAGATAACTTTCCAAATCCACTATCACACTACTTTTGTATACTGCCAATTAAACATAAAATTCTAAAACTATTGAAACTAGATCAAGATCTCTTATCAGAAGGTATGGGAAGATTTAAAGGAATCAAGATCAAAAGGCTTGGGTAGGGTGGCTAAAAATAGGCTTTAATCAATATTAAATACATGGTATAATAAAATGGTATAAGGCATGACATAAAGAAAATGATAAAATAACAATTGGCTATAATGGCAAAAGGGTTGATCCCAAGCGATTATTTCTCATAAAATAATGAGAGTATGGGCTTAGTTTTCTCATAAAATGATGAAATCATTCAAACTTAAAGATTGATCACAAAATGGTGAGAGTGTGGTTGAGATGATGGATATGACCTCAATAAAAATTGAGCATTGCATATATAATCTCAAAGGACCTCAAGTCAATGTAGTTTCAAGGGCATAGTAAATAGAACCCAATGGTAAATGATTTTGGTGATCCTATTGACATTGAGATGCACATCCTAGTAAACATATGAGATAACCAAAATAATCAATCGTAAAAATTTATATCCCACACCCTTTCATAGTAGCTACTCTATCAAGAACTTACCATAGATTTGGACTCCAAAAATGTTGTTGTAATCCTCATTGGTTTTTTATTCTACTTCCTTCAAACTATGAGACAATATGTCTTTGTAGCCTTTATAAAGGAAAGTGTAACTAGGGATGGCAAATAATGTTAGGCATAAGATAAATGGTATAATATGGAGATGTAAATGTGGATGATAATGGAATGTATAATGGTTGGGAAGCAAATAAATATCAATATTTTTTAGGCACACATAATGTTATTGATTTTAGTTTCGACATAATTTTGGTTGTGGCAAGGTTGATGAATTCTTAATATGATCTTGATAGAACCACTAGATTTTTCTATTATTTGGGCCTGAGAGTATCCACCATATGATTGTGTTATAGATTTAAATTTGTATTGATGTCATCTTTGATAATTCCTTCATCAAGTAGTGAATAACTATTATGCTCAGTTATTGTCACCTCAATGAGGTTTTCACTAATGAAGTTGTCTTGATTGTCTCCTAGTGCCTCCAAAAAGGTTTCACTAAGAAACATTCACTTTTGACTTTGATTGTATTTTAGTACCTCCAAAGAGGTTTCACTATAAGATGCTGATTTTAGACTTTGATTATCCCCTAGTGCCTCCAAAAAGGATTTACTATGAAATTATTCTTCTTTTGTATGAATCTAGTCATGCCCCCCCCCAGTATTTTACACCTGATATTTCACCATCTATGCAATTCAATAAAGTGTGATTTTTTCAATCCTAATCAATGTTTGTGGGAGATGGAATGTTAATATAATGGATATGGTGGTTATTTTTTATGGAATATGGTATGATAGCACAATCCTCATAGAAGATACTAGGAGAACTTGTGCTGATGATGAAGTGATTATCCTCAAAAAATTTAGAAGGATCACAAATGTATTCAAATTGATCCACAAGTCAAGTGTGACCAATGTTGTAATAACCATGAATGTATCCTAATTATAAAGTTGAGTTTGACTCAAGGGACCCTAAATCTAATGTTGAGACTAATGTTGATTATGCTTCTAATGTTAAATTTGATATTAGTTTAAGAATAAAACCTAACTTAATGTATAGTCTTCATCTGGTGTGGATGATTTTATAATGATATTTTGTTGAATGTTTGGTTTTAGATAAGTAACATCCTATGATAGCGTAATGGATTATGTAAAAATGGATTCATCTAAGAAGGGTTTTACATAAATTGGCACATCTAGGTGAAGACCCTTAAAAAGAGGGGAAAACTTGAGGGGTAACTCCATAGAGACTAGCTTATCAAAGTGAGACTCCTCAATGAGGGGAAAAGATCAATAGACAACTTTGCAAAGACAATCTTGTCAAATGGGTGGGGATATTTAAAAATAGGATAATGGTTGAGATAATGATTTTTCTAAAGGCAATTATAATTATTAATAAGTGACTCAACAAAGATTGGCTTGTTATAATGAGACTTCTTGACAACATGTATAATATTAGAAGGTGATTCATCATAGGTTAACTTGTCATAAATGGGTGGTTCAATAAAAACATCATGGCCTTGGTTTACAATTGGTTTCAAAATATAAATTTTGAACATATTTTATCCTCAAAAAATTTATCTTTAAGAGGTAATGGTTAGTTATATTATGGATCTAAGACCATCATGGATTTTATAAAGTGGGGAAAACTTGGCACAAAATGAATAACTCATGGTTTAATAACAGTCTCTCCAAAAATTAGACTATATAAGAAGGGATCAATAAAGATTAGTTTTTCAAATGGATGTTCTTCAACAATAGGTTCAATAAATATAGGTGATGGGCCTAGAATGGAAATGATTAGGTGCTACAAAGTTTGGTTGATAATGAAATCCAAAGGAGGAGGGCCCAGAATAGTGACCATGGGGCTCCATGGAGATGGGTTTAAACTAAGCCAACTCCATTATGGGGTTTTACAAATGAAATTTAATAGCTATTAAAAGAAGGAATACAACCATCAAACCTTCCCAAGAGCATCCCTCCTTTAAGAGTGACTAAAAAACATGATTTTTCTTAATTTGGTGATCCAAGTCTTTGTCAATGATGAGTGGATTACTCCTCCATCATCTCTCAATACACCAATGGATTCGGCTCATGAAATTGATCAATGTGTGCTAATAGTTGAATTTATTTTATTGAAAATTCAACAAAATAATATTACATAAAAATAGCTTAAAGGAATGAGTGAGGACCCTTATATTTATAGATTTTTAGAAATAATCAAATTAACCATGACCATCCATATTGAGATCAAGATGTGTGGCCATGAATCAATTCAATTTCAGAGGCTTAATCCATAAATATCCCATTAATATTTGGAATAATGGGGCATTAATGAGGAATGAGAGGTCTTAAACTAGATATTTGTTCCATTTATGACTTATGAATTCCACCCCATTGATGATGTCACTAGATGATGTAGATATTATAAATGAATTTCTAATTAATAGATATTTAATAAATTCCATGGATTTTCCACTTAAGCTCTTAATTTGTTTTAATTTTATTAAGTGAGTTTAATTAATTTTGTGAAATTCTTTGGAAATTAGTTATCTATTTAATCAATACTGGTCAAAACATCAAGTTATCGAGTCACAATTTAATTAGAGTATAATTAGAAGGTGTCAGTTGCATATGGAGTAATACCCCATTTAGGACATTGTCGACATGAAGTAACACATGCACATGATGTGGGATTCTAAACTATAAGAATTCAATGTTCCAAGGTGCCATTTTATGTGGTCATAATTTGACTTGAATTGATTTGAGAATAGCTAATAATCACATAAAATACATTACCCCATTCAGGGATAAATTAGCCTAAATCAGCACCTGTATGTGACAAGTTCAAACCATTTAACACATTTTAGTGATTTTGGCCTAGATTTTATGTTATCATAGAATATTGCTTAGATTGGTAATTTTAGCATAATAGTGATAGGAATTGGATGTATACACTTAGTACCTCTTAGATGATTATATATTCTTCAATTTTTTCACCAATTCTTTTGATAATGTTGATAATTTCATCTACATGAAGTAGATAGGCCATAATTTTTTCATCCTCTCTCATCTTCAAACTTTCAAATTATCTCATGTGATTTTGAAGCTTGGACATATTTAATTTATTATCTCCATCATAGATGGTCTTAATTTTATCCCTAATTTCCTTATCTGATTCATATTACATTACTTTCACAAACTCAAATTCTGACAAACCACATAGAATAACATTCATGACTTTTGCATTATTTTCACTAGCCTTCTTTCCTATTATATTTGTTGGTGGAGTTTATGGCACTATGTATCCATCCACAACTACTTGCCAAATCTCAAATCTAAGGGCCATTATATATGTCCTCATCCTTATAATATAGAATGTGTAATTTGTACCGTTAAACAATGGAGCCTTATTGGTGGAGAAACCTTCCTAAATCTTATGACTAGCCATGTGTGTTTTAGGGATCTACCTTTTAGTGGTTAAATTGATCCTAAAGGAACCTTGTTCTAAAACCAAATGTTAAGCACATACCACACTAAGAGGGGCATTAAATTAATGTGTAATAATAATTTACTTTCTTTTTAATTAACTTTCATAAAGAAACCCTTCACATAAGAACAAGTAATTTCACAACACAAAATTTACATGTAAAACCCTCAGTGGGAAAAACCACATTTGAAAGGCTATTTGGATCTACTATCCAAATATACCCATAATATTAATAATTATTTTTTAAAAAAAAATCTAGGCACTAACCTAATTGGAGACACCAATCCCCAATGTCAAGCACCAACTTATCTCTAGACATTGATCTCTTTGAATTGAAGCACCAACTTCACTACCAAGCACTGAATTAGCTAAAGATATCAAACTTTATATTCTGAGGCACCAATCTCACTTAAATAATTTCCAACTTATCATTATTTCTTTGTCAACAAATTATGGCATAATCTGTATACACATTATATTTTCAACCTTTATCAATTACTGATGCTTTCTATCTTGTAGGAACCTGTCGATTCTCAATCTCTTTGAGTGCATGCCTTAAGGGGTGCACCAATAAATGGGTGAAAAAACCATTGATGATTCCTAGTATTTTTGTGACTTTTTTCACTTATTATATACACACTTGTATCCTAAAACCCATTCCCCTAAAATTTTCCTCCTACTTTTTGTGATCTAAGAATTTGACTCAAGAGAGGATGGTTAGTATGGTGTTAGTTCCAAAATGAAAACAAAATTAAACAAACACACTAATAGCATAACATCTCTAGGCCTATAAAATAGGGAGATATTAGTTAAATCATGAATGAAACACACAACTAAAATTCAAAATAAAATTCTTTTACCTTCCTTGGATGCTCTAAAATGCTTGTTGTAGTTCCTTGCTCATCTTGTGCTCATGAATTCTTTGGCAATGGAAGCTTGACAACCTCCATCTCTCCTTGGCACCTTTGGCTTGTGGCTTGGCTTGGGTTGGAATCAATTTAGCATTATAACACTAGTTTATTGAAGCCTTTTGGAATCAATATTACATTAAAACTTTGCACTAATTAAGCTTAGAAATGATGTTGTGAGGCCTTCTATTTATAGATTTTTGGAGTTGATCAGAATCAACCTCAACCATCCATCTCAAGATTGAGATGTGTGGTTGAGGATTAATTCAATTTTTATAATTAAGTTTTTAATTATCCTCATCATGGCATTGTAATAAGGGTAAATTAACAGGCATGGAGGGCATCATGGAAGGCATTGATGAGGCATAGGAGGCATGCATCTTTATATTTGTGGCATTTATGGCCAAGGGATGTCTTCCCAAGAAATTAGGTCACTTGATGATGTAAATATTCAATATTCAATTTCAAAACAAAGTATTCAACAATTTTCCAGGTAATTCTTGATTAGGCCTTAATTTGGGTTAATTAGTTCTTAAACATGATTAAGCACTTTATGCATAAATTACCCAATTTGATCAAAATGCCTTATTATTGGTCCTAAATTTGACTGGATTAGAATTGGAAGTCCATGTTAGATGCGTATTCCCATTTAGGATGTTGCTAATAACAAATAATAGAGGCATGAGTCTTTTGCAAAAGTTTTGATAGGAAAGAGTAGTCCAGAGCATGCAGGTGTAAATTTGGCATTTTGACTTGAAATAGACTGATCAAAGTTAGTTGGCCCATAAATTGAATTGTCCTATTTAGGGATACCATGGCCAAAATTTGCACTTGAATATATCATTTTCATATCATTTTGCATGTTTTAGTGTTTTTGGGCCAAATTGTGCATTTTGGGTAGAAACTAGCCAAAACCCTAATTGGAGGTTATCAATGGCCAGTTTTAGGTGTCTACAATTTACCCCTATTTAGGAAGGCATTGTAAACCATAGGAAAATCAATTTCTTCTCAAATAATTAAAAGGTCTTGTATGCCAAAGAAGAAGATGATGGTTGAAGAACAAAGCTCCAAATAGTGTTTGGAAAGCCTAGGATGATGCCCCCTCGAGGGAATGGATAACACATTTGTTGATGGATGGTCCCTCAAAAAGAAAAAAAAAGAAAGGTGGAATTAACCCATGGTTGAGATTAATCCAAATGATAAAATTCTTGTATGCATTATTAAAAGGGATGTTGATTTTCCTAAATATGCTTATAATTAGGAATAAAAGTCCAAATAATGATTTGCCCATAGGTGGTTATAATCATTATGAGGACTTAAACTAGATAAAGATGATGGTGCCCTAGTTAGGGCTAATTAGCAAGCATAACTCAAGGATATAACCTAGAATATAGATTAAAGATGAGTAGGCACAAATTAATAAAATAGATGAATTAAAAAATGAGATTGATCAGTGTGAATGATTCAGTTGTACTTGCCAATGAGGAGATGCATGTCCTGACTAGCAATGATACAACTAGAATGGTTAAATGAGTCATATTGATCAAAGGTGGGATGGAAGGATCTGCCAAGGTACCAAGGAGAAACTTATATAGCTTTATTTATTATAGAACTTTGTGAAGCTAATTTTTGCTATAGCATGTGATAGTAGGCTTCGTGATAAAACACCATGAAAAATTGGACAAAATATACATAAGTACTGACTCCCAATATCCAATAAACACTTGAAAATAATACACCAATGATAAAAACCATGATGATAATATTGACGAATGAATATGGATAGTCTCAAGAATAATGTGTGCAAGGAATCACCCAATGAACATATATAGATTGAGTCAAGGCAATAGTGCAAAAAGTAAACAAATAGACAAGTGAATAAACAAACAAACAACCCAAATTAAACAAAAAAATATAAATCTTGAAAATAAAAGCCAAAAAAAGCATGCTAACAATGGTAATGCCTTAGTAAGGTAGATCAAGGATAACTGACTAGGCTTAGATAGGACAAATATTTTTGGATTTTTGAAATGATATGAATGTTTTTAGAATTTTGAGGGTATCTTAACTTGTTAGAGAATGACAAGATACCTGCTCACAAAATGGCAAGAGCGTTTGGCTTACATTACTCACAAAATGGTGAGAGTGTATGGAAAGGGGATTGAGGTGACCTCAACATGAATTGAACATGACCCATATAGTCCTAAAAAGACCTCAAGTCATAGTAATTCCACCCACACAAAAGGTGGGGAAAAACCAACTATGTCCCAACAAGTTCTCAGACCCGACAAATGGCCAGTCAAATGAAAATAGTAATGGTAAGGTGACGTGACAATGCATGATAAAAAAAGTGCTGCCCCTAATTTTCCCATAAGTGGTTATAATTAGTAAAAAGACTGGTAAAACACTAATTTTCCCATAGGCAATTATAATCAAGCTCACATAAATAAACTTGATAAGATGAACGATATCTTGCTAGATCAACTGTCATACTACTTTCATAGACTGTCAGTAAAGCACATATTGGATTGATTTTTGAAAATTGATTGGAATCCCCCCCACAAAAAGTATGGGAAAAAACAAATGAACCAAGATAAAAATAGGATTTGGTAGGATGACTAAAAATAGGCTTTGGTATAAATAAGATTGGAATGATAGGATGGAATGGCATTGCTAAGGATAATGATGGTTTTTTGATAAATTAGATAAAATGGTAGTAGGGTTGACCCCAAGTGATGGGGTAAATGGTAGGAATATACAATAATGGCAAAAGGATATGCAACAAAAACAATGGCATGGCACTGTGAAATGGTATGGTACATATTTTTGGCCTGGGTGTGGTTTTTGATTTTGTTGTCCCTATTGATGGGGAGATGCACATCCTAATCAATAAATGAAACAAATATAATACTCGATCATGTTAATTGATATCCTACACCTCATCTAAATATCTTCTCTATCAAAAATGACCTACAAATTTGGTTGCCAAGAATGCTTTTTTTATCTTCATTGGTCATTGATTCTGATTCCTTTAAACATCGAGACAAGGTATCTTTGTAGCCTCTGCAAAGGAAAGTGTAGCCATAGATGGTAAATAAGGACAAAAAATAGATGGTAAGGTTGATTATGAAATGGAATGGTGGAGAAACAAATGAAGATTAGGACTTGTAGTCACATGTAATGTTTTCAATTCCAGATTCAACATAATTTTGATTGTGTTGGGGCTAAAGACTTGTTCTCTCGATAGGACCACCAGATTTTTTTGTTGTTTGATCTTGAGAGTAGATACCATTTGATTAGGCTATAGATTAGAAGCTATTTTGATTTGATATTTGATTTTGTCTTCATCAAGTAGTAAATAACTTTTGTTCTTAGCTATTAGTACCTCAAAGAGGTTTTCACTAATGAAGTTGTTTTGATTATCCTATAGCACCTTCGAGAAGGTTTCACTAATAAACAATGGCTTTTGACTTTGATTATTTTCTAGTGATTCCAAAAAAGTGTCACTAGAAGATGCTAAGTTTTGACTTAGATTGTCCCCTAGCACCTTTGAAAAGGTCCCACTAGGAGAGTGTTATTTTTCTACATGAATGTTGTCTTGGCCTCCTTGCTCTTCTTTAACTGCTATGTCACCATGGATGCAGTTCAACAAAGTGTGATTATGTTGATCCCAATCAACACTTTTGGGAGATGGAATGTTAATAATATGGCTATTTTGGTTGATGGTAATGGCTTATGGAATGGTAATGGAATGGGGAGAGGTTTCATAATCCTCATAGAAGATACTAGGAGAACTTATGTCAATGCTAAAGTACTCATCCTCAAAAACTTTAGAAGGATCACAAATGTATTCAAATTGATCTATGAAGCATGCATAACTAATGTTTTAATAATCATGAACATATTCTTATTTTGAATTTGATTCTGACTCAAAGGACTCTGAATCTAATGTTGAGATTGATGTTGATTTTGTTTTTGATGCTAAATCCAATGTCAATTCAAAAATAGAACCTAACTCTAACTCTAATTTTTCATCTGATGCGTACTCTATTACAATGATGTCTTTTTGAATTTTTAGTTTTGGAGAAGTAACAACTTATGTTGGCATAATGGGCTCCACAAAAATTAGTTTGTCAAAGTGAGACTCTTCTAGGATGGGAAATAGGTCAAGAGAAAACTTCCCAAAGACTGGCTTGTCAATAGGAGGCTCTTGAAAAATAGGCACATGGTCGAGGTAATGATTTGCCTAAAGGAAATTATAATCATTAAGAAGTGACTTAGCAAAGACTGGCTCATCAGAGTGAGACTCCTTGACAATTGGTTTAGGATAAACAGGTGATTCATCACAAGTTGAATTATCACAAATGGTTGTTTCAATAGAAACATATTGGATTGGTATGCTGTCTAGGCCTTGGTTTTAAATGAGTTGGAAAATACCAGTTTTGAACACAGCTTGGTATTCAAATGATTGAATTGATTGAGGTTTGGTTGGGATTGGTACTGGATGAGGAATGACTTGTGTTTGGATAATGGTAGGGCCTTGAGGAGTATGATTTCTCACATGAGCCAAAGGAAAAAGTCCTAAGATGGTGATGAAGGTGCATTGTGAAGCATGGTTACTCACACAAGCTAAAGGACTAAGTCTTGGTATGATGATTGGGAATTATGGGGCCTGATTGCTTGCACAAGCCAAAGGACTAGGTTTAAGAATGGTAATGGTATTCCTTGGATATTATAAATCTTGATAGCACATATAATCTATAGGAGGGTTATGGGTATTTGATTATTGGATAATAAAATGACATCATGAAACTTGATTTCTTGCATAAGCAAAATCATCCAAGTCTTCCTCATAAACCATATCATCCCAGTCATGAGTTGGCTCATAAGCTAGTTATTGACTATGTTCCATGTATTGATTATTGCAAAAATGGTATGGATTTGTATCCCAAACAAAATTATCTATAGTTGGGTCTTCAAAGTCCTCTTCACAAGCCTCTTCATACCAATCAAGGTATCAAGTTGGATTGTAAGTTTCTTCATGAATTTGTTCCCATGAATGATTAATATGAGGCTGATAGAAATCTATCTCACAAACCATATTATCACCATTAGGGTCTTGACAAAAGCCATAAAAGTCATTTTGTGCAACCATTATACCATAAGTCAAATTGTAAGTGATTACACCATAAGTGTAGCAAGAAATATCTATGTAAATGATGAGAGCTCTGAAAATAAAAAGACTTAGAGTTTTATAAACTCTAAAAAAATATGTCCAAAGGACAAATGGTTCAAACTTGGTCTAACTTGGTTGAAGGGGTGGAACTGTATCTCCAATATGGTTTGAAAGTGGAGTTATATCTCCAAAATGATTTGTGCTAAAACTTGGCATAAAATAATCTAACATCAAATGTCTAATGTCAAATGTCATACACACAAAAGGTCAAGCATCTAAATAAAAACTAGCATGTCTAAGGTCTAGGTCAAAGTGTTCCAAACAAAGTCTAAACTATAAAAGGGAAAAATTGAGTTGTTAGGTCTTTTGTCCAAAGATGGATTCAAAATCTAGGATCAAACAAATAGGCATGTGCTAGGACCTTTGGCCAAATGGCATCAAAAGCTAGACTTGAAATAAAGACTGATATGATTTTATTTAATCTAACAAGTTTGGAAACAGCTTTGACATAGACCTAACACATAGAATCAAACATAAACATGATCAATTGGCATAAGGCATAAGACAAAAAGTTCTTTGAAAAAGGTTGTGTTCTACCAAATAAAGGCATAAAAAATGATGAGGATAGGCATTAAATATACAAGCCATCCAATAGTTTTCAAATTTGGGTAATCGATTAACTGAAGTTATAAAACCCAAAATAGAAAGATCTTTGTATCAACCCTATGAATTAAGGCCTAAATAGAAATCAATCAATGTTTGGATCCAAACTTGACAAAGCTAATTGAAAACTCAATGTTGAAAACTAGGATTGGACCAAACAGGCTAGACAAGATTGGACAACATGAGGGCACAAAATAGATGCCTAAATGGTATACACAAAATTGTTTGAAATAAATGGTTTTGATACAATGGTAAATAAGTATTGAAACAAATTAAGCAGCCTAATGGTGTAAGCATGCTCAAATGATGTGGTCAATTTTATGTTTCAAAAGACTTAAAAGGATCAAAATGTTTTAGCATGATTTGAGCAGCATAACACTACCCTCTACAATTCAAATGACACACACACAAATAAGTTTTAGTCACAAATAAGTGTGGTGTAAAATGGCCAGCATAACACCTCTTTAGGCAAAAGATTGACATATATACAAATTTGTTTTGAGATGGATTTATGAACAAAAAAATAAGTTTTAGTCTCAAAAAATACCAAACAAAAATGACCAAAATACACTAAGTATAATCATCCAAATCCTAGTAAGGGTACGGCATGTGGGGTTGACTAAACTATCAAGTTTCAAATGTCACTAGGGGAATAAATTTCAAAATGAATTTCATGTCAAATAATGCAAAAGAAAATAATGGATTTTGGATCTGTATCACTCATCTTGTTACAAAAAGGTCTAGTCCCTTTTGCAACCACTACATCCTATTGTTCGCTCAGTGTAGTGTGATGTCTAAAGTACCATGATGTCCTGTGTGTAACTCCAAAGGAGCCAAATGAAGTTAATGTCAAGAAATGAAACCCTAGGTCAAATTTCCATAAAGAACTTGTGAGAGGTGATGAAGTCCCCATCACAAGCCAAGTTTGCATGAAAATAAAGAAGGCATAAAATAGAAAGACTTTAGGATCATTTTCAAGATCACCCAAACTTTGGCAAGTTTTTAAGGAGTGATTTAGATGAAATTATTTCTAAGCCTTGGACTAGACTTTTAAAAATAGGAATGGTACTTTTGATCCAAAGGGTTCCCTATAGGTGAAAAATGAAAGATCATACATGCAACATACCTCTTCTTGCCAAACAAGATTAATCTAAAAAAATATTGCAAGCAAAAATTGACAAGTGTGTTCAATTTTAAACCCAAATGAAATGTTTGGTGGTGTTCTTTTTTACCCCTTGCTCTTAGTTACAAACTTTGAAAAACATTCACCAAAAAAATCTAAAAAAATCTTGTTAAGCACCAAAACAAAGTTCCTAATCTAATTTTAATCATGCAAAAGTGATTTAAACATGTTTTGAGTAAATATCCTGCTTGGTCCTGCAACAAAATTATTAGCATGTCTTTCAGATTTGAAGCTCTTTTGAGTTTGAAAAAAGAAACTTTAGAAAATTAGGTCTTGGGTCTATGTTTTTGGAAAAATATAGTGATCAACATTGGTCAATAAAACTGATGTTGGTTATGGGCAACCAAGAGCTGACTGATGTCAGTTAATCTAAGTAACTGATGTTGATATTTTTTCTAATGTTGGTTACTATGTAAAAACCATGGCAACTAAAAAAATCAAAAAAAAAATAGAAAAAAAATTTGCAAGAGTTTTAAAATCTTAAATATGTTTTTTAAGGTTGTAAAAGGATCTCCTTTAGGTGTAAGATGCATCTAGTCCCACCGGGCATGCCATATGTGATTTATAAATTTGACTCAAGAGAGGATGGTTAGTATGGTGTTAGTTCTAAAATGAAAACAAAATAAAATAAACACACTAATAACATAACATCTCTAGGCCTTGACACTAGGGAGAGATTATTTAATAATCATGAATGAAACACAACTAAAATTCAAAATAAAACTCTTTTACATTCCTTAGATGCTCCAAAATGCTTGTTTTATTGGTTTGCTTAGCTTGTGCTCATGAAGTCTTTCATAATGGAAGCTTGACAACCTCCATCTCTCCTTGGCACCTTTACCTTATGGCTTGGATTGGCTTTGAATCAATTTGGCATTATAACACTAGTTACTTGAAGCTTCTTGGAATCAATCCTACATTATAACTTTGCACTAATTAAGCTTAGAAATGATATCGTGAGGCTTCCTATTTATAGATTTTTAGAGTTGATCAGAATCAACCTCAACCATCCATCGCAAGATTAAGATGTGTGGTTGAGGATTAATTCAATTTTTGTAATTAAGTTTTTAAGTATCCTCATCATGGCATTGCAAGAAGGGGAAATTAAGAGGCATGTAGGGCATCATGGAAGGCATTGATGAGGCATGGGAGGCATGAATCTTGACATTTGTGGCATTTATGGTCTATGTATGTCTTCCCAGGAAATGAAGTCACTTTATGATGCATATATTAAATATTCATTTCCAAAACAAAGCATTCAATAATTTTCCATGGAATTATTGACTAGGCCTTAATTTGGGTTAATTAGCTCTTAAATATGATTAAGTATTTTATGCACAAATTACCCAATTTGATCAAAATGCCTTGTTATTAGTCCTAAATTTGAATGGATTAGAATCATAAGTCTACATTGGATGCATTGGATGTGTATTCTCATTTATTATGTTTCCAACAATAAATAATAGAGGCACGAGTCTTGTGTAAAACGTTTGATAGGAAAGAGCAGTATAGAGCACACAGGTGTAAATTTGGCATTTTGACTTGAAATGGACTGATCAAAGTTAGTTGGTCCATAAATTGGATTACCCTATTTAGAGATACCCTAGCCAAAATTTGCATTTTAATATATCATTTTCACATCATTTTGTGTGTTTTAGTGTTTTTATGCTAAATTGTGCATTTTGGGTAGAAACTAGCCAAAAGCTTAATTGGAGGTTATCAGCAGCTAGTTTTAGGTGTCTACACTTTTTACCCTCCTCCAGTCATCTACTACCTTCATTATCCATTTCCCTAAACTAAACCCCGTTTTGGTAATTTACATGACTATGTTGACTAGGTTAACCCTGTATTATTATTTACAATAGCTTACAAAGAATTAATTTGGCCATGGTTGACTTAGTTCATTATCTAGTAAGTTTTTTTTCAATTATAATACTAGGTTGATTGGGTCAACTCTGTTAGCCCAAACTTTCAGAAGGGTTTAGGGTTATATCCACCTATATAAACACATTAATTTCTCATTATTAAAGATAAAGCAAGGAGTTCATAATTGATTTATGGTTTACCAGAATTTTGGAAATGGGTTGCGCGCGCGGGCGTTCCTGCACTTGCTGAGCCGAGCTAGGGCATCGGGCCCTAGCCTGTATTGGACTGGAAGAGCGCTACGTGGGGCTGTGGATGGATAGAAAGGAGTGGGCGCAACAGTAGGGGAAGGCATTACAGGTTAAAACAAGGAAAATGGTTGAACTCAGGAACAGGAAGAATGGCGATGCAGGGGCCGACCCAGGCCAGACCAGACATGAGCTACAGGGAGGCTGTGGGGAAGGGATGACAGGGGGAGGATCTGAGAGTTGATCCTCATCTGGGGATTAACTAGAATCCTGAAACATCTGCAACTGATACGGTGGGAGGTCTGAGAATCTCCAAGGTAAATGGATGCTTAGAACGCTGCCAGGACAGGCCAAAACTTGTGATTCCTTTTGAATTGATTGCTGAAGATGTGGAGTATTTCTCCACTCATTCACTTTACTGCAAATTTTTGGGCCTACGTGTGTCTCTTCCATTTTTGGAAAGCTGGGCCAGACGGGTGTGGGAACCAGAAGGAGAGATGGAGTTAACACTGTTGGCTAATAACTTCTTTATGGTTACTTTTGTTTGCTTAGCTGACAGGAACAGAGTATTTGAGAGTGGTCCTTACTTCTACAATCAGGCAGGTCTCTTTGTCAAGCCATGGCATGCTAGCTTCAATCCCACTGAAGAATTGCCCAATAAAGTTCCTGTTTGGGTAAGGCTGCCCAGATTGCCTATAGAATGCTGCCGAGAGGATGTTCTCCAAATGATTGCTTCATTGTTGGGTAAACCGGTGGGCTCCTCCACACAGACTATAAGTAGGAAAATCATGACCTTTGCTCGAGTTTGTGTTGAAATTGATTTAAGCAGGCCGTTACCGGATGCAATTGAGTTGTGTATGGGTTCATACTCATGGGTCCAGCAGCTGGATTATGAGACGCTACCATTTAGATGCTGCCTATGTCATGAGTATGGGCATTTGGTTAGGCGCTGTCCGAAGGCGAAAGGGAATGGCCAGCAATATTCAAAAAAATCTCCTCCAAATAACAATCCTGGGGCGGATAAAGGAAGGAGAACTGGACCTGGTGCGAGTGCTGGTAATGACCCCGAAGGATTTACACAGGTCAAGTCTAAAGGGCGAAATAGAGGGCTGAAGAGAACCTTAACGGACCGCTCGGAGGAGGATTCGATTAACAGGTTTTGGGTGTTGGGAGAGTTGGGACAGCAAGAGGAAGGAATGGATATATTTAATGGAGGGCGAGTAGTGGGTGGCTCAGGAGCTGTAAATGATGAGGCTATGGAAAGAGAAGCGCCCCCTGAGGAGGCTATGCTTCCTATGATTATGGAAGAACAGGAGGGAGAGCAGCAAATTGTGGAATCCAGTACTGGTAAAAGTGCAGAAATTGAAGCTTTAACTCCTCAGATTCAAGTGGAGACCCCTGAGGCTGAGAAGAAAGGTAAAGCATCTCCTCATTTGGGAATTTTACAGAAAGAAGGGAAAAAACCAGCTTTGGAAAAAGTTGGGAAAGTGGGGAGAAGAAAAGATACAGAAAGAATGAAGATGATTGGTGAGAATCTGGTGGAGTCAGGTGCGGTCAAGACCTTGGACTCCCATTTTTTGCCAACATCAAAATGATAATTATATCTTGGAATGTGAGGGGCTTGAACAGCGGCCCCTGACAAAAAGCGGTTCGGGAGTTGATTAAGACTCAGTGTCCTGATATTCTTTTTTTGCAAGAGACCAAGGTCTCAGTGGAGTTCATGATGACCCTGGCCCCTTGGCTGTGGAGGAGTGGTTTGTGTCAGTGCGTTGGGGCACAAGGTACAGCTAGAGGCGTGGCGTGTCTATGGAATCCACGTAAGGTCCAGCCGGTTTCATGGACAGCTTTCAGACATTCGCTCTCTTTGGTTGCTGTATGCAGTGAATCTGGGGAGTACATTCTCCTGACCAATATCTACGCGCCCACTGATTTACAAGGTAAGCTGCAGGCTTGGGATAATATTCACTTAGTTAGAAGTAATTTTCCCTTTCTACCTTGGATTATGGCAGGTGACTTCAATGCTATAATGGAACTATCTGAAAAAATGGGAGGTAATACCAGACTAGAACCATCGTCTTATTTGCTTCGGGACAAGATTTTGGAGCACAACCTGGTTGATCTCAAGCCTAGCAATGGGCGGTTCACTTGGAATAATAGGAGGGTGGGGGATCAATTCATTGCTGAGCGCATTGACAGATTTTTGATATCTTGCTACTGGATGGATGGATCATGGTCTCTGAATTTTGATATCCTGGATTGGAGATGCTCAGACCATTGGCCTATCAGACTTCACATTGTTTCCAATCGTTGGCAGAGGAAACCGACTTTTAAATTTCAATTAATGTGGCTCAGAGATCAGGGTTTATATGCTCAGGTTGCTAGTTGGTGGAAAGGGGGGAGACCAATGACAGGGACAGCAATGTACACCTTTGCTAAACTCCTCCAGCACGTGAAATATCAACTTAAAAAGTGGAATGTTTTGCACTTCGGAAATATTTTTTGGGAAAAGAAAGAGGCGCAGGAGGAGCTGAATTTGATCACCAGACTAATTCGGGAGGAAGGTTTGTCGGAATTCTTACTGAATGAAGAAGCTAGGGCTGCTAAGAAGGTGGAAGAGTGGGAACTGAGAGAGGAGGTGTTTTGGAAGCAGAAAGCGCATATTGAGTGGTTGCAAGAGGGAGACAGGAACACGGCCTTCTTCTTCCACTCGGTTAAAGCTCGGCAGCATAGTAATAGAATTGTGTCTTTGGTCTCGGGCAGCGGGGAGACTCTTTCGTCCACAAGAGCCATGTGTGATGAAGCTGTCCAGTACTTTGCTTCTATGTTCAGGGAAGCTGGCCCGGGGAGTATTGATGCTGAAGAGCAGATCCTGTCTTGTATTCCGAATCTGGTTTCTGGAGAGATGATGAGACAAATGATGCGACCTATCAACCTTGAGGAGCTTAAAAAGATTGTTTTTATGATGAAGAATGGTAAGGCTCCAGGCCCAGATGGGTTTCCAATTGAATTTTATCAGGAATTTTGGGAAATCATCAAATGTGATCTCTTGGCTGTGGTTCAAGAGTCCCATACCAGCAAACAGATGCTTCGTGTTTTGAACTCGACCTTTCTGGCACTCATTCCCAAGAGGGAAGATGCTGATCACCTGGACCATTTTAGGCCGATCTCCCTCTGCAATGTTATATACAAGATTATTTCCAAGCTGATAGCGGAAAGATTGAAAAAGTGGCTGGGGGCGTTGATCTCAGAGGAGCAAAGCGGATTTGTGGAGGGGCGTCAGATTCTTGACGAGATTGTGGTGGCTACTGAGGCGATTCATTCCATGTCTCACTCTAAGGAGAAGGCCATGTTTATGAAGCTGGATATGTCTAAGGCATATGATAGGGTCCGATGGTCCTTTCTTCGGAAGGTCTTGGCTGCCTTTGGTTTCAGAGAGGAGTGGATTAGATGGGTCATGAGTTGTGTGAGCTCGATCTCATTCTCTGTTTTGATGAATGGGGAGAACTCACAGCTTTTTGGCGCTTCAAGAGGGCTGCGGCAAGGGGATCCTTTATCTCCATATCTCTTCCTTCTTCTGGCTGAAGGTCTTGGAAGGTTAATCAGAAAGAGGACGGGAGAGGGAGTTATTCAGGGGTGGAGGTGGGGAGGCAATCTTCCGGTTCTTTCTCACCTTCAATTTGTGGATGATGTGGCCTTGATGGGTATGGCCAGCATGAGGGAGGCAGCCAACATCCGCAGGAGTTTGGATGCCTATTTGGAGGCAACGGGTCAGGTTATTAATGAGAATAAGTCCTCGATTTTCTTCTTCAACACTCCACCTCCTATTCAGAGAAGGGTGGCTGACACGCTGCATTTTCAGATTGGTTGTCTTTCGGTTCTCTATCTTGGCATGCTGATATCTGTGGGGTGGCAGTCCAAGGACTCGTGGCAAGGTATCCTTGATAGCTTCAGGACCAAAGTGAACCATTGGACCAACCGTTGGCTGTCATTTGCAGGGCGTGTCCAGCTGATTCAGGCGGTGGTGCAGGCGCTTCCCATTTATAGGTGTATGCTTCAGGTGGCACCTATGGGTTTTGTTCAGGATCTTGACTCCTTGGAAAAACATTTTTTATGGTCTGGGAACTTAACTTCGACAAAATGGAGTTTGATTCGTTGGGAAGTTGTTTGCAGACCTAAGAGGCTTGGTGGTTTGGGTCTGAGGTAGTCCACTTTGACTGGGACGGCCTTGGCTGCCAAGCTTTATTGGTGATGGTGCGTGGAACAGAACAGCATTTGGGCTAAGATTGTTGCTTTTAAGTACGGCGCTGGGACCCCCGCGAGTGATATCCCCAGGCTTAGCCTTGTTGGGAATGGTTCGGTTATATGGAATACTCTCAAAAAAGGTGCTGAGTTGATTAAGAGAGGCCTGTTCTGGATCTGCAGGGAGGGTAAAGAAGCACAATTTTGGTATGATTCATGGGATGGGTATCCACCCCTACTGAACCAGTACCCGCATTTGGAAGGCCTGGCTCAACAATTTCATGAGGCTGGGTGGAGTATGGTAGGCGACTACAAGACTATCCTGACTCAGGACCAGTTGTTGGAGGCTAGATGGAGAGAGCAGACGGAATGGCCGATTCGGGATATGCAGGAGGAGTGTGCAGAGCTTCAGAGGATCTTGGCTAGCCGTACCTATTGCGCCTTGAGGGGTAAAGATTTGTTGGCTTGGGCGCCTCACCCCAAAGGGAAGTACACGGTTGCTGCTGGATATCAAGAGCTGATTATGCAGAAATGGGGCGAAGGGGGCGAGGTGACGTGGTGGAAAAAAGTGTGGAATGGAATTTCTTGGCCAAAGTGCAAGTTTTTTACTTGGACCTTGACCTGGAACCGATGCTTGACTTGGGAGAACATTAGACGTAGGGGATTTGCTGGTCCCTCTTGGTGCGTTCTTTGTCAGGGAGCGGAGGAGGACTCTCTCCACTTGTTTTTTAATTGCCCCTTCACACTCTGGCTGTGGCATGCTTGGTGGGATGCCTGGAAGTGTCAGTGTTTGCACGTCTCTTCCATAGCTGAGTTTTGGGATAGGTTGGGCAAGCCGCCTCATGCTGCGCCTTTTCTTCAGGAGGCGTGGTATGCGGGCCCCATTTTTTTATTATGGCAGGTCTGGCTGGAGCGCAACAAAAGGATTTTCTCAGGGGAACGGTCGGCGATTCACCAAGTGTGGGGTAGAATTACTAGCATGTTGCAGGAAACGGTGGAAGCAAAGAGCGAAATCGCTCTTCCCTTGGCGCAGGGGGATGATGATTTCGTGACTAGGCTTGGCTTTCGGGCTATTTCTCCAGCTGCGGCTTGTGTTAGACGTTGGAATGGGCGCAGAAGCAAAATGCAGAGGAATGGGAGTTGGACCCCTCCTCCTGATGGATATTTGAAACTCAATACGGATGGCTCGGCCAGGGGATGTCCGGGCCCGGCTGGGATTGGTGGAATTGGCAGGGACCACTTAGGTGCTGTGGTCTTTATTTTAGCTGCTCATATGGGAGACCAGACGGTGAATATGATGGAGGGTGTTGCTATTCTGCAAGCTCTCAGAAGGGCGTACGAGCTTGGGTGGCGCAAGGTGGAGTGCGAGGCTGACTCACAAATTCTGATTAATTTAATCTGGGAGAGGAAAATTGATGATGTTAATTGGCAGCTATCATTGGTGGTGCAGCAGATTCTTCAGATTGTTATGATTATGGATTCCGTTTCTTTCTCTCATATTCCGAGAGAGTGGAATGGAGCGGCCGATTGTTTGGCCAAGTGGGCTTTGGCGAATGAGGATGGACGCAGAGTGGAGGATAGGGCGATGTTGCCAGAGGAGGTGAGTAGGAACCTGGATAGAATTCTCAGGCTGGACGGACTTGTTGCTGGGTAGTGTGTCGGCCTAGTGCCGTTTCGGTTTTTGTGTTTTGCTGTGGCTTCGGCCCGGTACTGTATGTTATTTTTCCGGTTTTTTCAATAAAGTTTTTACCCCTTTTTATTAAAAAAAAGATAAAGCAAGGAGTTACCATTCATTTGTGCTTCTTTACAATCTAATCTTCTACCATTTTACTTGAGGAGTCTTAGCTTAGAATTTATACATAGAGAATAATCTTGTATTGTGGATAAGTTTTGTATGTTTTGATATTTCTTAGTGATCCTTAAAAATTAAAACAACCTCTTATGAAACACCTTTGGCCAAGGGAGATATTGAGTCTAGATAATCTCATCATCAAGTATCTCTAACTTTGTTCCTCTCTTTAGTAGATAGAAGTAGTATAAGTAATAGATTTTAAATAGTATTACTCATCTCCATGAATTAAGGTCTTATCTATACATAGACTAATTAGGATTATTTTATGCATATTTACTTTTATGTTTACTAACCCCACTTTTTTCCACAAGCTTTGGTGAGCACTAGACTAGATTTTTGCTTTACTTGTTATTAGTTTAGTGAATATGAAAACATAGGACCTAGTTAAGGTCACTACATAGTTTTTCTTGACTAGAGGATTTGGAACCCTCCTTAGTGACATTATATATGGTGATAGATCCATTGAATAGGTTTAAAAAATCTATATTGGTCATGACCCTGATTATCTAATGTATCCTTAATTGTAAGTGTAAGTAGGAACTATGGTATCATGTTAATAGAGGAAATCAAATCAACTAAAAAACACACCAATGAAATAACACCTTAATCCTAGATCTTAGGGGATTTTAGTGAATAAAATCTAATGAAGACACAACTAGAATGTAAAGAAATAAAAAACTTTCCTCACCTTCCTTGATTTCTCCAAAGGATGTATTCATTGGCTTGTTCGGTTTGTGCTTCAAAGGTATTCATCAATGGAGATTTGGCTATCTCCACTTCCTCTTGGAATCATTGGCTTTATGGCTTTGGCTTGTGAAGCTTGACTTAATAATTTGACATAATAACACTATATCAAAATATCTTTTGAAATCATTTGGGCATTATAAGAGTACACCAAGATAGCTTAAAATTATGAGCGTGAAGCCTTTTATTTATAGATTTTCTCATTTAATAAGAATGAAGCTAGACCATCCATCTAAAGATGAAAATGTGTGGCCAAGAACCCATTCAATTTTAGAGGCTAAAATCAATAAATGCCCTCATAAATATTTGGGATAGAGAGGCATTAGAGAGGTATGGGAAGGCTTAATCAAATATTTATGACACTCATGGCTTATGGATACCACCCCATATATGATGTCACTAGGTGATGCAGATAATAAAAATCAATGTTCATTAATGAAATAATCAATAACCTCCATGGAAAACCCACTTAAGCTCTTGATTCAAATTAATTAGCTTTAAACATGATTAATCAATTTTGGTATAATTATTTGGAACTACCCCAGTTAAGATAGATAAATAGGATAACAACATGCTCCAAGTAGGTTATAAAAAGTAAGTGATTGGTGATAACATAATGATTTACCCAAAGTTAGTTATAATCATTGAGAATTCAGGTGGGATGGTGTATAATGATTTATCCATAGGCGGTTATAATCATTGGACCCTGATTATGGAAAACATGATCTATTGGTTGATGGTTGAAGAAATGATATTAATAACTTGATATAGATGATAAAGATGAATTAGGATAACATGTTAGTAGGTAGATGATCATCTGAAATAACAAAGGTTCAAATTATTTTATTGTTTAATTACTCTATGTGGGATATGATTGGGATTATTATTGATGTTAGTTTCAAAGAGATGTCAATGTTTTCTTTACTATGTAGACCTCTTGAAGCTGATTTTTATTATATCACTTGATGGTAGGCATCATGATAGAACACCATGAGAGCTTGGCTGAAATATGCATAAGGACTGACTTCCATGATCCAATACTCAAATAAAAACAATGAGCTAATGATATAAACCATGATGATAATGTAGACATATGAATATGAATGGATTGAAGTATAAATTCGTAGGGAATCACCTAATGAATGCACATCAACTAAAACAAGGAAATAGTACTAGAAGTAAATAAATAGGTACACCAAAAAAAATAACTAAAAAAATAAAGAAACAAATAACAACTAGTCCTAATTTTAGTACAAATAACATGACACAAATTAGAAAAACATTGCCCCTATAAAATAGGTGACAACTTAACAAACATACAAGATGGGGGAATATAAGAAAAGGAAGGGGTTGGTTGAGTTGTCTTCATAGGCACCAGGAAAGTGAACATTGCATGCATAGTTCTATGGATATAATACCTAACAAAAACTTTAGGACAAATGTATTTATCCTAGAAAATAGGAATAAAATGATAACTAATGAAAAATAAACATGATGGATATGATATAAGAATAGGGCTGGTCTTGAAAACTGAAAAGAGTGTGGGATAAAATCCCAAAAAAGATGGGTAAAACTAAGTGACAAGTGATCTTTTATGACGTAGTAAGGCTTCCTAGAATCCTTAAGGCAAAGAATTGGTCATTGTTTTTTTGTTTTTGAAATGGTTTTAAAATGTTTTTGGAAATTTTTAGGTGTCTCAACTCAATCAATAATGACAAGGCACTAAATGGTCCAAGCTCATAAAATGGTGAGAGCATTTAGAATTTAAATGATACTCATAAAATAGTGAGAGCATGATGGAAAAGGGGGACTAATTTGACCTCAACGTGAATCAAACACGACCCACATGTCATGAAATGGTCTTAGGTCATAGTAGTTCAACCTTATTGTAAAGAAATCTGAAAAATGTAGTATCCAATTCAAAAAATAGGCATGGTTGGTATAAAATCATAATAAAACATAGGAATGACAAGTTGATATGTGAAGGCATGATAAACAAATGTTGTCCTTAGTTTTGCCATAGGTAGTTATAACTAGGATACAATGGCATAGGTCATTGATACTAATTTTCCCATAGGTGGTTAGAATTAGTAGCATGATAATGAGAGAGAATGAAATAAGAAATGAATGATTTAACTACTAAACTTTTGTCTTACTACTAAAAAATATTGCCTCTATTAAAAATGCTTGAAATAATTGCTAAAACTAATCTAATTATTTATGCTAAAAACATGAAACCAATGGATGAACCAAGGTCAAATGGGCTAGGTAGATAAGGTTTAAAATGTACTTGGTGTTTTATTCTTTTTTGGAATAATGGAGTTTTATTCCTAACAAATGAACAAGTCTGGAGTAAGGTAAATAAGTAAATAATGTGCAATATTGAAGATACTGATTTGTGTAAATAGATCATATTTTTGTCTTTTTTAATAATGGTAAGAAGTGAGAGAAAATATGACTTAGCTTAGTCTGAGCTGTCTAAACTGAGATAAGATCTAAGAATTTACGTACAAGACTAGGACAATGTTAGAAATAGGATCATGAACTTTATTTTCTCGTTGGATAGGAGCATCAAAAGTGGCACACCCTACTGTTTGACATTATAGTCCTTTTCTAGCACTATTATGCATGTGATCTAAATTTTTTGGGTTCTACTCGATAGGTCTATGTTACCTTATTATTAAAATATCAAATCTTGGATATCTATGGAGCTTATTGTATGCCTATTTTAAATCTTCAAATCCCTAGGAGCTATTTTTACTTGAACTTGAATGGAAATTAGGGAAAGAGAGACAGAAGGGGTTAGTGTGTAAAGGATACTTTGGATGCACTTCACACCCCATGTGTGGGCACATTGTCTACATACCAATACTCTAAGGAGGGATCAAGCTAATGTAGTTCTCCCATTGAAGTGCTTGGTGCAATTGTGTATGAAAATGAAACTATATGTTAAACTGGGTGTACTCCAGATGGTTAGGGACTAGTGTAAATGTTTGAATAAGCTTGAAATGATATTGGAAGGCTATATGCAGAGAATAGGGAAAAGTGATTGAGTGTACTTACTTGTATTCTTACTTCTCTCTTGTAAATGAGTGCCAACCCTTCTAAATAGAATTTGAATGCCATTTTATATGGAATTTAATAATCATCAGTTAAATGAATTCACATTAGGCTGACAAGAATTAGTATAATGATTCAATAAAATATGATTGTTAGGACCAAAATTATACTTAGACAATAGCAAAAGAAATAGGACACCCTAGGTTTCAACTTTGTAATCCAAGTTGGGTGTTATTGTTCTGAGGGAAAGAGACTTGGGGGGATGGATCTAGGCTTGAGAGAGTTGTTTGGGTCTGGAAAGATTAAGTCTAAAAGGCTATGGATGATTGGGAATTACTAAAAGAAAAGCCTAAAAGGGTTGTGTAGGAAAGTAAGAGGACCTATGGATTAGATGTCTTTAGCCATACTAAAGTAACTAAATTTTGAATTTTATATGACTACATTTCCCCCACCTTTATTCTAGTGATGCAGTAAAGTGAAATACTAGGGCAAAACATAGTATAAAGCATACATGAACTTACCTGTAAGTGATAATCTCATGAAGCTATGTGATGTTGGATGTGCATACAAAGAGCACGATGTAAAGTGTGAATATACAATGAAAAACATAGAGTAGATCAGTTCTTACTAGATACACTATATCTAAAATTAGAAAGTATAAAAGTTGGGTAAGATAAATAGGAAGAGAAAGGAATGAATACACCTCATCAGGTAAGTGAACTAATAAAAAACCTATTACGATTTTGGATTGTGATAGATAATGCTGGGTATGTATTGAATTAAGAGTAATATCATGAATGGAATTGAGTGCTCAATTCCTCAAAAAGGGACTAAAGATTTCAAAGGTAGGCCCTTTGGATCCATCATTGCTAGCTAAGTGAAGCTAATGAATTATGTGTGTGTTAATTGATGTTTGGGCTATGTGTCCAATCCATCTATATAGGTGGCTTAAGAATAAAAAGGTTAACTAGACCTTTGGCTCCATCATTACCTACTAAGTGAAGATAGGTGGTCATTCATGTGTTGATCGATGTATAGACTATGTATCTAATCCCTTTGAATAGGTGGCTCAAAAATACAAAGGTTAGCTAGACCTTTGGCTTCATCATTGCCTTCTATGTGAAGCTAGGAATTGATATCATTATAGAATATATGTCATATGAGATGGGTCATGGAGCCCATGGATGTTCTAAAAATATAATAATGTGGTGTGGATAGATGAATCTATGCTAAAAACTAGGCCACTCTTGGCCATTTTGAAGGATGGAGATTAGGATTGTATGAAAGCCACTTCAAAACTGATGCACTATTAATATGTGAAATCCAACATGGGAACTTAAGTACTCAGGAAGCTAAACTTGAGAGAGATAGTAACCACCTACAAATAGATTAAGGCACGTAAATGTTGAGAATGCTTGGGTAATAAACTAAACTTGGAAAATAAAAGAAGACCAATGTGCCATGCACATTGCCCCCAATCACTAGTGTGTGGAACATGGATTCTGATCTAGAAGTTATGTCAACTACCAAATCTAAAACTAGAAGTGATATCCATCATGTCATGTATGATACCCCCTATATCTAGATTTTATGAGAAAACTATATTGAAATTACTAATTCTAACTGATTTGGATGTGCAAAAACTTTAGCTAAGCTAAAATTTTTATCTATTACTAAAAAAAGTAAGTGTTTTTTTCCTAGATAAGAGCAAAAAAATAAGGACACCCTTGTGTTTGGTGTTGTTGTCCATTTTTGGTGTTGTTTTCCTATGTTACAACTAGTTGTTGATATGGAATTGTCACTATTTTCTATTATATTCTAACTAGTTTGACCTCTAGATTTCGAACTAAGTGATTTGATTGCTATAGTTTTACATGGTAGGAGCTTTGATCTCTATGACAAAACCCTTATTTTTTTCCCCCTCTTATAAGGGTAGGAATGTTGAACTTGAAATGACTACCTTCATAAGAAAAGAGTCTTGCAAGTGTGTTATGTTGTATAGATGCCTATGATATAACAATGATATTTGACAAGATATCTCTAGATATAACATTGTTTGTATTGAGAGATTATTAGATCAATAGGAGTATGCATAAATAGATATAATAATGTAAAATCATGTGCAATGTACTTAACTAGAACTAGAAATGTTAGATGTTTAGTTTTTAGTTAGAGGGATGAAGCATGATGTCCATCATGACATCCAAGAAATCAAGGTAAATACATGATTGGGATCATGGCATTGTAGACACTAAGAAGCAAACAAGTATACAAGGCAAGAAGTAAGAAGCATATAAGCATACAAGGATGGCCTAGGGACCAAGAAAATAAGGGACATGGGCATATGTCACTCAAACTAGAAAGAAGGCATACAAGGCATGTTCAAATACTACATACATAGATAACAAAACAAGGAATGTTGGCACAAGGGCCATAGGCACATAGAGGAGTAAAAACAAAGGGCATTATCAAATGTCCTAAGGTACACACAAATGAATAAAAGTAAAGGACATTAAAAAAATGACCTAAGGCATATACAAGAATCAAAACTAGAATTGGAAATGTAATCACAACAAGATACACTAATCAAGGAAAGAAAGCATGTAAACTAAAAATATACAATCATATATAACTAATCAAATCATAATTTAAATTATGAAAGACACGCTTAGTACAAGACTAAATATATTCTAAGAGATACACAAGTGATAGATATTAGTGAAATGTTGATATAGTAATCTATGTAATCTGGTAAGTAATGTACATCGATATGATAACTTAGAGTGTGTAGTGTAGGATTGACATAACCTAGATGGTGTAGTCATGTAGAAGACTCCTCAAGTGGGTATGTATATCAATGTGTATATCTAATGTAGAAGTAAGAATGCCCCCTTAATGGGTAGAGTGAAGCAATCAAGTAGCTAGATGTCACTACACACACTCAAAAGATATCAAGTGAATAATGGTAATGTAGATATATATTGACATACAATAGCATGAAACAATAAATGTAAGTCCTAACATGATAGTAGTAATGTAAAGCACGAATTATGCATACAATTGAAATGTTTTTGATATTTTTGTATATTTGAATGTTTTTGTATATTGAAATGTTATATTATTTTTATATTTTTTGAAATATTTGAACTATGTACAATCAAGGAGGAGAGATTATGTACAAGCAAAACTAATAATAAATGAAACTAACTAATGAGTCTCAGATGAGACCCCATGTCATGATGTCTTATATCAAATAAAGGAATCATGCATGATTATGAGGCATGATGGAATGTCTGAGATTGTGAATCTAAATTCTATGTACATTGTTACTACTCTCAAATCTCTGAAGTGGAAACTGCATGTGGGGCCCCCCTGTAATTCTAAGATGTGGATACAACTATAGGGATCTTATGGACCCATCTAGAAGTATGAAAAGGATCTCTCTAAAAATGTGATTTACATTTAGAAGCATGAGATCTTAATGTTATTTCCCTAGGTATGAATACTATAGTTGGAAGTTGTCAGGGATCCTAAAGATATGGATGTGTATGAACTCTTTGTACTAGTGATGGATGCCTTGACTATGTCTAAATATGAATTGGAGGAAGAACTAAAACTATTGGAGAAAGTGTAACTGGTGTAGAAACTAAAACTAGTGACTGCAAAGTAGGAGATGGATCTAAAGTGGGGAGTGGTAACTCATATAGAACCTTTCTAACTATAATAACCTAATTAATGTAAATGAATTTAATGCATCTATGAAATACATATGGTCTCACTCAAATTTTATGAATCTATGGATGACCAAGTAGCATGTCAAAAACTCTAGCATTGGGAACTGTGCTGAAATGTGTGGTCACATGTGTGGGACCAACCTATAGAGGAAGTGTAATCTCTCCCAATAAACTCTATATGTACCATTGAATCCACTGATAAATATATATTTTGGAGTGATATCCTTCTCAAAATAACCTAAATGATTCAATAATGTAATGGTGTATATGTTGACACTGGAACCGTTATCGATAAGGATACTGTGAATGGGTTGATTATGAATATGTGCTCTGATAAAAAGTGCATTATAATGTCAATTATCGTCCACAATCTCCTGATTTGAGAAGGATATCAAAGGTTTAACTAGAACTCTAGACTCATATACACTGATCATACCACTCAAAGGATGTGATTTAGCTAAAGGTGCTTAGTATTAGCTAGTAGAGGATGTACATTGTATATATGGTGAACACCTGATGTGTCCCATTTCTCTTATTTAGAGTGTTTTTGAAATGAATCTAATAAGAAATTCAAAACTTTATCCTATATTGGCTTTGCCTATGAAGGCTCAACTAAAGTGCCTAGATCAAGTAGATTGTTGTCTATCAAGTCATGTATCTTATGTCTCAAACTGATGAATCTATTTGTTGTGTGGCCTATTGCCTTGTGAAATTTTCAAAATGCATTATGATCATATCCCCATAGAAGATGTTTTGATTGTTCAGCTTCCCAAATAGGAGGGAGAGATATGATGTTACATTCTAGTAACTACTGTAAAACCCTAGCTAGAGCAATTGATAAATTGGTAAATGCAAGAGGAAGAGGTGCTAATAAAACCAAACGCTGAGAAGGCTCTAAAGCCACATTGACTGTTGGTTGATTCTAATTCTTATTGTCATTAACTTTGACCTTATATGGAAATTTACTATTACTCTTGTTTGTTATGTTTGAAATACTTTAGTACTTAAGATTTCCCATTGAAATTAGCTTGGCTTCTTTTTCCTTTAGTGTATGACATAATTTAGTAAAGGAAGTGAATCTTTTAAACATAATAAATTCATGCAATTTTGGAAGAAGGCTCTGTTTAAAGATGTCATGTAACTCTTAATCATCCATGGGGCTAGTTAGCTTAGCCAAAATAGTCTTGTATCTAATAACATAATCTAATAGGGACTCATTTAAACTTTATTTTTTCTATGCAATTTATGCATAAGAAACCTTATCACCATTGTTGATACTAAAATGTGCTAGGAACATTTCTACTAAAGGATTGAATGCAGTGACCGACTGATTTGGTAGACTATAAAACAATTGTAAAGCATAATCCTTTCGGCTCCATAGAAAAATCTTGGTTACTAGCCAGTCATTTGGCACATGATCCAAACATGTCACATGAAAATCTCTCAAATGTGTCTTTGGATCACCCTTACCATCATATAGATTAAGCTTGGGTTGAATAAAACCTTATGGTAAGGTTGTAGAAGAAATGTGATGTGCCAATGGTGTATGCAATAGAGTAAAAGAATCCAAATCCCATGTAGGTCTAAAGGCACTTTTCTCAAGATGTTGCATCTTAGATTGAAGATATCTTATCTCTTGCACAAGGGCTAACACATCAGGAAATAAAGATGGATTAGTTGTAGCTGGTGGCATAGAAGAAGGTTGAGCTACTATAGGGGGTTGTTGAGACATAGTTGCCCCTATAGTGTCATTTGCAACTGGTGGCTTTTTGGTTTGAGAATATAGACCTTTGTTAACTTTTTATTGTTCCTCTTGTATAATTTGAAGCATGTCATCTTGCATATCTATATGTTTGGTTAAGAGTTATTGAAGTTCTCTTATATCAATTTCATCAAAACTAGTATATTAGGCCATTGTTAAAGTAGGAAAACAATGTGAAATGTGTTTGAATGTTTTTCAATAAGTTGTAATAGGTGATATGCCAAAAAGGGAAAGTACTGAATATAAGAAATACAAAGTTCGAACAATAGTGAATTGGAATTTGCACAAAAAGGATATGGAGCTACCAAACATGTAAGGTGATACCTCAAGAAATAGAGTAAAAGCTAGTATATGCAACTAGGTATTTTTCAAAAGTATTTATGCAAAATACTATGAATTTTTAAAATTGAAATTGATTTTATGAGTTTGATATGCAACTAAAAATTTAGAAAATGATTGAAAAAATACCAGAAAATAACTGGGAGCTAGTTCATGCAGTGAGGTTTTTTTTCAAAGAACTTTTAAAATTAGTATGATAATTTTAAAATTTTGATATGAATTTATAGATTTTTTTTATAATTTTGATTTAAAAATTTAGAAAAAATCAGAAAATATTTCTAAAATTAGCAATATATTTTTCCTAGTGTTTGGAATGTGTTTGTATGCAAAAAGGACCTAGTATGTGCAAATTAAGGTTTTATAAAATATATGAATAAATTTGCAATTAATTTTTAGATTTTTAATTTTAAAATACAAGAAAAATTAGGAAGTTATGAAAAAATATTAGAAATAATTTACCATAGTGTTTTTGTGCAAAATTTGAAGTGAATTAGGTTCACCAAAAGTTTTATTATTTTGGGAATAATGGAGTTTTATTCCTAATTAATAAACAGGTCTGGAGTAAGGTAAATCAATAAATAATATGAAATATTTAAGCTAATGATTTATGTAAATAGATTGTATTTTCACCTTTTCTAAAAATTGTAAGAAGTGAGAGAAAATATGGCTTAGCTTATTCTAAGCTTTTCAAACTAAGATAGGGTTTGAGAATTCAGGTATAAGACTAGGACAATGTTGGAAATAGGCTCATGAACTTCATTTTTTGGTTGGATAGGAGCACCAAAAGTGGGACACCCTGTAGTTCAATGTTGTAGTCCTTTTTTGGCATTGTTGTCTAGGTGATCTAAGTTTTTTGGGTTCTTCTCAATAGGTCTATGTTACCCTATCAGTGAGATATCAAATCCTAGGTATCTGTGGAGCTCTTTGTGTGTCTGTTTTAAATCTTCAAAGCCTTAGGAGATTTTTGTGCTTGAAATTGAATGGAAATTTTGGAAAGAGAGAGAAGGGGTTAGTGTGTAAAGTGTATGTTGGACATACTTCACACCCTATGTGTGGGCATCCTGCCTACATACCAGTACATCGATGAGGGATCAGGATAATGTAGTTCTCCCATTAAAGTGCTTGGTGTAATTATGTATGAAAATATAACTAGTTATGAAATTGGGTGTACTTTAGATGGCTAGGGACTAGTGCAAATGTTTGAATAAGCTTGGAATGATATTGGAAGGTTATATGTAGAGAATAGGGAAAAGTGCTTGAGTATAATTTCTTGTATTCTTATTTCTCTCTTTTAAATGAGTGTCAACCCTTCTAAATTGACTTTGAATGGAATTTTATAGGAGATTTAATGATCATGGGTTAAATGAATTTACATTAGGCTGACATGAATTAGGATAATGATTTGGGAAAATATGACCAATAGGACCAAAAATACACTTGGACAACAGTGCTAAAAACATGACACCTTGGGTTTTAGTGTTGTAGTCCAAGTTGGGTACTATTGTCTTGAGGGAATGAGACCTAGGGGGATGGATCTAGCCCTGAAAGAGCCACCTGGGTCTATAAAGGTTAAGTATGGAAGGTTTTGGATAACTAGGAATCAATGAAAGAAAAGCCTAAAAGGGTTGTGAAGGAAAGTAGGAGGACCTATGGATTAGGTGTTTTTAGCCATAATAAAGTAACCAAATTTCACATTTTATATGACTACACTTGGTTGATAGAATTAAATGGTAGAATAGATAAGTCAATGTCAAATTAATAGGATTAGTAGGATGATAGGATGGCAAAATGTTATAGGACAAATAAAAATATTGATAATATGGTACAAATTAAAATGGTCCTCATAGAAAATATACCAAGTCACTCAAGTGTAGTACTGATTGAGGTGGATAATGTTCATTATCTCATCAAATTCATCTCCATCTAGTATGGTGAGCATGTATACTCCTATGTCATAGTCTACAACAATGATGAAAGGGCCTATCTAGTTTGGTTGGAACTTGTCTTTATGTTTCTTTTTGGTTGTGGTATTCTTTTTATCTTTAAGGACAAGATCACTAAGTTAAAATTCTTTATGCTTCATGTGTTGATTATAGTGGCCTTAAATTCAATTCTGATAGGCTTGGAGATTAGTCACCATATCCATACATTTTTCATCAAGTAGTTATATCTCTTACATGTGAGATAATCAATAGTACTCATCATCTAGGACATGTTTGAAGGAGATGCATAGAGAAGGTAACTCAACCTCAATGGGAAGAATGGCTTTAATGCCATAAATAAGTGATTATGGAGTGGCTTCTATGGGGGTATAGTGATTGGTATAGTGTGCCCAGTGGGCATGAAATATTTTAAGGTGTCAATCATGATCAAAATCATTGACAATATGTTTGATAATGTTGACAGTAGTTTTGTTCGATGCTTCAGCCATGCCATTACTTTGAGGGTAATATGTCATATAAAAGTATTATATGAATTTAGACTTGGTAAATAAATTTTTGACATCCTTATTTTAGAATGATCCTCCATTATTTGATATAATATTAGAAGGGATACCATAGTGACAAATGAGATTGTTAAAAATGAACTTGGAAATTCGCTTTCTAGTCATGTAAGTGAGGGGTATATCTTCAACCCATTTAGTGAAATATTCTATGGCAATAAGGATATGTTTATGGCCATCAAATGAGGTGGAATATATCTTCCTAATGAGGTCAAGGACCCATGTAGAAAATGGCTATGGTGTCAACATTAGTTTCAATGTCTTGGTTGGGGCATGAATTAGATTAGCATAACATTGGCATTTATCACATATTTTGACATATGCAGCTATCTTTACATCCATCATTGGCTAATAGTAACTAGTACATAAGAACTTTTTGGATAGGACTGCCCCTCTAGTGTAGGCTCCACATACTCCTTAAACTTTCCATAATGCTAATGTATATTCTACCTAAGTTAAACAATGAAGTAGATTTCCATTGAAACTACAGTGGTAAAGGGTTGATCCAAGTAGGGTATAACAAGTGGTTTGGTGAATGAGGGATTTGAATTGATTATGAGATAGGTTGAGTGCCATAATTTTATCATGGAGGTAGTTTTAAAGGTTTAAATACCAGATAGAGCTAAGACCAACAATATCATAGATCATTACAACAATTGAAGGTTCAAGATCTAGTGTAAGCAAATTCTAGATTAAGAACTGATACTATTTATCAGTGTCTATTTATCAAATCAAAGATCCAATAGTATCTATATCATCTAAAATTCTATTACTTTCCCTTGTTATATGTTCAAATTGGACATTAACAATCTACCTTTTGAGATTGTTGACCATGGCCTTGTATGGAACCATCTTCTCATCTTTGGTCTAAAAGTGGTATGTAACCTGATTGATGATTAACCAAGAATCACCATAAACCTTGAGATGTTGTGTGTTCCATTATACTACTTGGAGAAGACCTAAAATAAGTGATTCATATTCAGCTATCTTGTTGGTATAAGGAAATTTGATTCTAAATGATTTAGGGATTAGATCTCCCTATGGTGTAATAAATAAAAGGACTACCCCCGATCCATGTGTTGTGAATAATCCATAAAAATACATCTTCCAATGTTACTCCTTAATAGGTGTGTTAATTATGGTCATAATGGATTCATCAGGAAATTGGAATGTGAGTGGTTTTGTATCGATAAGGGGTGCTTTAATAAGCTACTATACAAGAAATTTCCCATTAATGGATTTTTGGTTGATGCACTTAATTTTAAACTCACTAATAAGCATGATCAACTTGGTCATGTGGCCTTGTAAAGTTATTATAGATAGTATATACTTGAGTGGATATAATTTTGAAATAATCATGGTCTTATTATTCAACATGTAATGTCATAGTTTTTGAGCTATGAAGACCATATCTAGATAAGCTTTTTTAATGGGAATATAATTGTGTTCATATGCAACTAGTGTACAAATTAAGTAGTACATGACATGTTCCTTTCCATTATCATTGTGTTGAGCTAGGAGTGCCCCCAAGGCATTATCTATAGCTATTATATATAATAAGAATAGATTTCCTGACATAGGAGGTAACAAAATAGGTGGATTCATTAGATAGTCTTTTAACTATTTAAAAGCTATCTAACAATGATCATCCTAGTGAAATGTAACTCCCTTATTCAAAATATGTGTAAAAAGATGGCATTTTTAGGCTAACTTTGATATGAAGCATTAGATAGATTGGATCTTGCCTTGTAAACTATGAACTTACTTCAAATTGGTTGGTGGTAACATTTGGGTTATGGCTTGTACTTTTATGGGATCAACTTAAATGCCTCGATGAGACACAATAAAGCCAAGCAATTTACCAAATGTAACTCTGAAGACACATTTATTAGGGTTGAGACTAGCTTTATACTCATGCAATCTCTCAAATATTCTATGTAGAACTACTGGATGATCAACCCTAGTCTTTGATTTTATAATAATGTCATCAATATAGTCTTTGATAATGTCATGCATCATATCATGGAATATGACTATCATGACTCGTTGATAAGTGGCCCCTACATTGTTATGACCAAATGGCATAACCTAATAACAAAATATTCCCCACAGAGTGGTGAATGCTATTTTGTGTTGGTATTTTGGTGCAATTATGATTTGATTGTACCCTACAAAGTCATTCATCTATTAAATCATATCATAACT
Source organism: Torreya grandis (assembly GCA_037957365.1). Lineage (NCBI taxonomy): Eukaryota > Viridiplantae > Streptophyta > Pinopsida > Cupressales > Taxaceae > Torreya > Torreya grandis. The sequence continues at coordinate 5,342,273 of JARHVA010000372.1, read as the reverse complement.
CATTGTGGAATTGACTATCATGTCAATGTTTATGTGCACCAAATTTCAAGTCTAATAAAATATTATCAAAGAGACAATAAAACCCAAAACTTGATAGCAGAAATAGGAATGGATAGAAGAGATAAATAAGAGCAATTAAAACATTCTTACCATCCTCTTTACCTTCTCATGCCTTTATTATAGGATTTGAATTCAAATTATTTGATGCAAAATATTAACTGTTGGATTACTTGTGATGATTTGACAATGGATTCCAATGGATGTGTGATGGAGATGATGGCTTCAAATAGACACTAAAATGTTGCTATGGATATTATAGGAGTTCTCAAAGGATTTCTTGACAATTTCTCATTAGTCTAAATGGTAGAGGGAAGATTTAATTTTATAGGAAAGGGAGGGAAGAATCAATGGTCTAAATTCAAATTTGGGCTATTAAGATATAAGTCTAGGAAGTTTCCATAGAATTTTTAATTCTATGGAAATCTCTAGAATTAGAGAATTCTAGAGAAGGGGCCAATCTTTGGAAGATTTCTAGAATCCTCCAATTCTAGAAAACTCCCCATAGGGTTTAGGGTTTTAAGAAAGGCTAGTTTAGGGTGGTAGGTGGGTGGTTGGATTCTTTTTGAATTTCAAATTGGTTAGTGGGATTAGGGAGTAGGTTAGTAGGTAATGGGGTTTTGTTAAAGGTTTAATGAGAGGATTAATTAATATTAAGATGGGATAAAGGTTATGTGGGATATGGGTATGAGGTCAATACTTAATATAGATAGGACTTATATGAATTGAGCTTAATTAAAGGTAATTAATGTAATTAATGGGGCAAGCATATTTTAATGCATACATTTCCCCCTCTTTGAAAGGGCATTGTAGATGGGTGAAGTGATAGGAGTAATGTTATTTCAAAGAAGAACCATAATATTAGATGATGTTAAAATTAATAGGATATAATGCCCCTTCAAGGGAGCATGCTCACTCAAAATGTAACTTGGGGTGAGATAAGAGTCATAACCAAATAGGGTTGGGATGCCCCAAGAATGATAATGAAGTGGTTCAAGTTATGGATCTAGATAATGATGATTGTTTAGAAAGTGATTTAAGTGATAAGATAAGGTTGATTTAAAATAGGATGGGTTTGAGCTAATGATGATTTTAGTAGTAAGGATGCATGCTATGAGAAGCTTAAAAAGGGATAAAAGGATAAAGACTAGTGATAGGTGATAAAGAGACACTTTTCATAATATTCAGGGCTTAAAAAGATACATGATTGGTAAGAGACACATTTGACTACAAGATAGGGATAAGGGATAAATGAGGGGCTGAGTTATCCTTAGGTGCTAAGAATAAGACTAGGTGATACCTACATAGTCCAAAAATACCTCAAGCTAATGTAGTTATAGATAGGGGATGATAGGAATGTTAATGGTAGTGGGCATGGCATGCCCCTAGATATCAATAATAAATGTGTAAGGGTGATGGGATTAGTATGTGGGGATAAGTGGACTGGGGGTGTTATTAGGGGGCTATTGGGGGGGTGGGAGGGGGTGGGGGTCATATAGTATAAAAGAGTTAGGTTTGGGGTCATTTGCACATTTTATCCTTGGTAATTTGAGATTTAGAGGAAAAGAGATGGAGCACATTCCTCGAGTTTCCCACCATAATGAGAGAGTCTGAGGCTAGACCTTCAGTGAGTAAATAACCTTTATCTCTATAATTTTTGTTATTTTTAGTAGTTTTTTATATTTTTTAATGTGGATTTTATTATAAAATAATGGCATCCATTATGGTCTAGCAATCCCATGATTGGCATTTTTTCCCTTAGTCATGGGGTTGTCAATGCAAATGGTGGGGTTGTTAAGGTAAATGGCAGGGTTACAACCCTGTAAGTAGGGAATGGTAGGGTTGTAACCCTATGAGTAGAGAATGATGGGGTTACATCCCTATAGGTAGATAATGGTGAGGTTACAACCCCATGGGTAAGGAATGGTAGGGTTGCAACCCTATAATTTATGAGTAGCAAGATTACAAGTTAGAATAAAAATGGTAGATTGGGGTTAGATAGGTGGAAAGGCAAAGTTAGATAAAATTATTTAGCTAAATTGAGTGAGTTAGTTAGATAAACTTAGGTAGTCAGGTGGGTGATGTGATTGTATGGGGCCCTTAGGTAGTTTGGTTTGGATTCATATGATGGGATGGGGGACTTAGACTTAGGGTGAGAGATGTAATGATAGGTGAGATAAGGGTCTATTGGATAGATTAGGTATGTGTTTATGGGGAGTAATATTGAGGATAGAGTGTTTGAGTGATGGGGATAATTATATATAGATGTTTTTAGTGTAGGAGGATTTGGGCATACTGGCATCTCGATCATAACATCCTGAGATATTACATGAGATGTGGTATGTGTCTCCTGAGGAGTATGGAGTGCTTGAGTTGGTAGGTCTGCATGATGTGGTGATGATGCCATTGATTTACATTGATTTAGATTTGATTATAATGCCTACGGAGTGATGGAACTCAGAGATGAGCACATTCCACTTTGTTACTAGGGAGATGACCTTGACACTAGAAGATGTCTATAGGATTTTCCATCTACCTATGTAGGGATAAAGGATTTATTAGCAATAATGGACATTGATGTAGACATTAATAAGACTAGGTAAGAGATTATAGATGGGGATGCATGATGGCTATATTGATATTGACTTATGTTGACATGAGGGGAGTTTAGATAGATTAACATTAGTAGTGATGGCTCTTGTGTCCAGCATCTTGTTGCTAAACAAGAGTGGATATTGGTTTCATCTTAGCTTGGGTGACGTGGTGGCCAATATGATCCATGATCATTGAATGTTTGCCTAAGGACCTATCATGTTGGCACATTTGTATAGGGAGTTGCAGTTGGGTGCTTATAGGCATGCATAGAGTTTTGGATCATCTTTACTTCTTCATATTTGGATCTAAGAGCACATTACAATCCAATGACCATTAGGTACACTTGTAGGGCTAGAGATTAGACAATTGATGGTATTTCAATGATGAGTGATTATGGGAGTATAACTAGGCCATGTAAGGGAGATGCATTATTATAGGGATGCCTTCGATAGTCTATGCCCAAAGCACATCACATGGATGTCATATATAGGGATCAGATTTGGCTGGTATGATGAGGGGTGGACCCAGTATATGCTTACACCCTACAATGTGACAAGAAAACATGATTATATTATTGAGAGATATATACTAGATTAGGTTTAACACTGGTTTGGGTTTATCTAGGATGTGTCAGACCCTGAGAAATTATTTGTGTGTAGTGAGAGAGAGAGAGAGATCTTATTATGGGAGGCCTACTAATAAAGGGGATGCATGCTCATAGTATGATAGGATTGCATCTATCCAGTGGGATTTTTTTATGTCAATGACAAATCCTAGGGTGACATTATCCTATGCATCATTATGGCAGCCATGGATCTTGATTCACTTGACATGGCCCCATGTAGTGATTCAAAGGGGTGCAATGAGGAGGGTACTACAGGATCGAGTGAAGAATTAGAGGAGAGTGAGGTGGAGGAGATAGATTATTATGTAAAGAGTGCAAGATGGAGGAAGGTGTTAGGATGTGATGGACATGGATGGTGATGGTGGGATTGTAACAACATAGGTAGGGGGATAGGTTTAGGTACTAGTAGGGTTGTAGATATAGGGAGATGCCTAGTCACAGATTTAGGTAGGTGGTATTAGTGGGATAGGTCCTTCGTAGCTGTTGATGTTAAAGGTAGATCAAGACTTGGTGACTCACCTACATTGTGACATTCAAGCTCACTTATTAGAGATTTCAAAGATCACACATGAGTAGGATCAGTTACAGGCCTACCTCCAGAGTTTAACTACATAGGGTGATAGTCAATTAGTATAGGAACAAGGGAAAATTACTACCTTATATGCTTGGATTTATTAGAGATATGGGTAGGTGACTCAGCTATAGACATAGTCACTACTTTTTAGTTGTAGGTTATTCAATGAGATTCATAGCTCAGGTAGGCTATAAGATATATTGTGAGAGTTTAGAGTCAGGGGTTGAGTTACAGGGATAGGTGAGATAGTAGTACGCCCATATCTAGACTCTAATAGGGTATCTAGTAGTGGTAGAGAGGGATAGAGATACAGTGGATGGGGTGATAAGAGGGGAAGGTATGATAGGAGTGATGGACTAGATTATGTTGCTCACATGGGAGGCTTAGTACTATAGGACACTATATGAGGCCATAGTTCCTTAGGGTTAGTTTGAAATCTCCTTTTATGCTAGCCAATCTATTTGATATCTGTCTAGAGATGGTGGTGGACCACCGAGTCCATAAGGGCCATAACCTTGACATTGATGTAGTCATATGTATAGGAGATTTTTTTATATTATAGATCATTCTTTTCCTCATGGGCTCATGTGATTGTATTATATTTTTTTACATATATTCCATGTGGATAATATATCTTGGACATTTGATATTTATACATGATGATGATTTATAGTGATGTATGGGTGTTTTTATTCTTTTATGGGTATGAGACATATTTACATGTTTATGTTATGATGACATTGAGGATGTAGTCATGTGATGATTATATTTTTAAGTTATGGATTTTTTTATATACATGTCATGATATGTTATTTATGTAGATCATGGATGGGTCTTGATGTGATGATAGATATGCTATATTTATATTTTATTCATGGATGATGCACATGGGATGATGGTTTTATGGATGTTCTTAGGTGATGAATATATATATGATAATATTTTTATAATTGAGTGCATTATGTTACTTATTTTCTTATGAGTAGAGATGGTATAATATTATCCCTTGTTTAGCTCATTTCAGTGCCCAAGATAGGAATCCTCCTACACCATGGAGGTAGGGTGGAAATGGGATGCTTTAGATTTTGGATTAGGATGAGGGTAGATATGATAGTGATTGGTTTAGGATGGTATTGGGTATTTTGGAAGATTTTAAAAGTGTGGATATATGCAATCCATTTTAATGTTGCATCTTTATGTAATGTGTCAAGGACATGATAGGTCCTAGGCATTATGGTAAAGATGTGTGGGGAACTCTATTTAAGAGATGACCATTTATAAAGGAAAATTTAGGATTCACCCATGCCATACTTTTTCCCATAAAGAGCTAACAAGGTAAAATAAAGATACATGCAAACTATTCTAAATAAGACATTCAAATATATACATAAAATAAAGCACACACACAATTACATAAAAATTAACTATAAGATAGTGATGTAGATAAATGATGATATGGATAAAAACAGATATGGACAAGGGATCAAATGATGTTGTGAGAATTATATACAAGATATACCCAAGGTATTAATCCTCTCATGGTTAATATTCTAACCAAGTTCTAAAATGATGGTCATGATGACCCATCAGGAATCAACAGTCATAGTGTATGTTTGGATACCTAGGAAAATAATTTTTCTAAATATCATGACCCTCCATAATGAGAATTTTATGTGGGAAGGTGTGAACTTGAGACTTAGTAATATTGATGGGGATAGGATGTTGGTTGTGAGGCTAAGTAGAGACATACATGTCAAAGAAGATTTGAGAGGGTATTATGGGAATGATGAGGATATGACAAGACTTGGGGATAGATATATATGCACCAAGTTTGGATTAGTGATTCCAGAGGGCCCTCCAACAAAGTGTTTGACAAGCCATATCCCTTTTTTTAATGAAGCTATTGTCCTTCATTACTTTCACAATATTGATGATAGATTCCTACTATTGAGACTAGGGTCAGGATTATTTTACCATGATGTTGGAAATTAGTTTTCATCATGGTACTTTCCCAAGGCACCAACAAGCTAGTTTTCACCATTATATGTTTTTTTAAGACTGGTGGGGTGGGGCAATGGATGGGTAGAATGGATGTGAGGTGCCCCATAAATGGAGGATAGTGATACTTGGATCAGGTGTAAAAATTCTTGAGGTGCATAATGTTCATGGGATCATCCAATTCTTTTCCATCAAGTATGTCCAACTTATACACTCTTGATCCAAACTTAGCAATAATGACATAAGGACCTAGCCAGTTGGTTTCAAACTTCACCTTCTTATCATTCTCTATATTGGTGTTTTTTTTAATTCTTTTTTAAGACTAAGTCACTAATATTGAACTCTCTAGCCTAAGTGTTTTTGAGATATTGACCCTTCAATTTATTTTGATATGATCAGAGGTGATCTAGGGCCTTCTATCACTTTTCATCAAGGAGTTCTAATTCTTGTCTAACATTATGATCAGTAATGATGCCTCTAAGTGAGAGATGAAGAGAGGGGAGTTTCACTTTTACTAGAAATATAGATTTAGTCCTATAGATAATTACGTACAGAGTTGCCTCGATGGGAATGCATACACTTGTTTGATAAGACCATAGTACTAGATATAATTAAGTGTGCCAATTTCTTCTAGCTTGATTGATGGTCTTCTTTAGAAGCTTGATAAGGGTCTTGTTAGTCGCTTCTACTTTTCCATTTCCTTGGGGATAATATGGGGAGGAGAAATGATGTGTGATATGATATTTATGACATAGGCCCTCTACTTCTTTATTCTTGAATGATTTATCATTATTTGAAATTATGTTAGTAGGTATTCCAAAATGACAAATAATTTGATTGAGGATAAAATTTGAAATTTGGAGGCCTGTCATGTAAGTAGCATTGCTTCAACCCATTTAGTAAAATACTCTATACTCATGATGATGAATTTATGACCATATGAGGAAGTTGGATTTATCTTTCCAATTAAATCTAGGCCCTATATGGAGAAAGGACACATACTCATAATAGGTTGTAACTCTTGTATAGGAGCATGGATGAGGTTTTTGTACTTTTGAAAAGCTATACATATATTGGCAAGAATCATGGTCCATCATTGGCCAGTAGTAACCAATTTATAAAAGATTATTAGCTAGGGCCATTCCACTAATATGCCCTCCATAAATAGCATCATGGACTTCTCTAATTTCCTACGCTACCTCCTCTGATGTTAAACATGTCAAGAAGGTACCATCATAGCTACATTGATAGAGGGCACAACCAAGAATTGTGTATCAGGTAATGTGATGGATAAAGGCATTACGTTGATGGCAGTTAAGGTTTGGGGGAAGGATATTATCATGAAGGTACCTATAAATATCATGGTAACATAGTAGACTAGGATCATTGATTGCACATATTTAAAATGGAGCCAATGATTGATAGGTCAATATGATCAGATGCTCAATCAATAAATTACCTTCCAAGACATCTTTAGGTAGATTAATAAGAGATCCAATAGTGGACATATAACTAGATACTTTATTTCTTCCTCGTGGAACCTATTCAAATGTGATGGGTTGAAAATTGGTTTTTAATTTATCCACTAATTGTTTGTAAGGATGCAGTTTATCATCCTTTATTTGAAATTCTCATTTGACTTATTTAATAATTAATTATGAGTCCCTAAATACTTATAATTGTTGGATATTCCATTGGATAGCTAGTTGAAGTCTGGCTATCAAAGCTTCATATTATAAAATATTGTTAGTACATGGAAAGACAAAGAAGAATAATTTTGGGATGAGATCACCTTGAGGGTGACTAAGAGTATGCCTAACCCAAATCCATGAGTAGTAAATGAGTTGTCAAAGTATAACTTCTAGATATCTGTTTGTGAGGTATTCAAGATGGACTTGTCTAGGAAATTGGTTTACAATGGGCTCAATCACTTATAAAGGTACCTATGCTAGTTTATCTACAATGACCTATCCTTTTATATATTTTTAATTTATATACTCAATGTCAATTCACTAAGTAGCATTATCCATTTTGATACTTGAATTGTAAGCACTATCTTGGATAGGAAGTATTTTAAAGGATCAACTTTGGCAATGAGCTGTACATGATTATTAAGCATGTAATTCTAGAGTTTATATGATGCAAAAAATATAGCCAAACATGAATTTTCAATAAGAGTATAGTTTATCTCATATGATATCAATGTGTGACTGAGGTAATAGATAGCTTGCTCCTTACCTTGATCATTATGTTGCACAAGGAGAGTACCAATGGTGCATGCCATTGTTGAAATATAAAGGAGCAAAGGCATTTCCAGAGTTAGGGGAGATAAAATAGGTGTATTTGTCAAGTATTGTTTTAATCTTTCAAAATATTGTTGTAATTATTCATTTTAATGGAAGGATGTTCCCTTATTTAATAGATGAGTGAAGGGGTGACACTTATTAGCCATCTGAGAGATAAAATGTCATATGGCCTAAAGTTTTCCCTGAAGACTATGTAGCTGCTTGGGATTATGTGGTAAAGGCATTTATATAATTACTTTAACATTTGCTTGATCCACCTCAATGCCCCTTATTGAGACTATAGATCCCAACAATTTTCCTAAAGTTACTCCAAAGACACACTTTTAGGGATTTAACCTTACTCTGTATTCTTGTAATCTTTCAAAGATTCTTTATAGGACCACATGGTACTAAAACCTTAAACGAGACTTCCTCAAAATATTATCAACATAATATTATACAATTTCATGCATCATATCATGAAATATAAAATTCATAGCTCATTGATAAGTGGCTTCTATGTTCCTAAGACCAAATGGCATGACTTGATAATAAAACATCCCCCATGAAGTGATGAATGTTATTTTATGTTTATCTTCAAGGGATATTTTGATATGATTATACCCTAAGAAGCCATCCATGAGGGATATCATCTCATACCCATCTGTTGAATCTATGATCATGTCAATATTAGGGAGTGGGAATTCATATTTAGGACATGCCTTATTAATATCCCAAAAGTCAGTGTAGATAGAGATTCCTCCTTATGGCTTTGTTATGGGAAAAATAATAAATATCCAATCTAAATAATTAGTTGAGTGTATGAATCCAGCATCCAAAATTTTTTATAATTCCTCTTTGACTAGTAATGCCACCTTAGGATGCATCTTTCATAATTTTTGTTTTACAGGTTTTGCATTTGGATACAAAACTAGGTGGTGTACCACCAATGATGGGTCTAATCTTGGAATGTCAGGATAGCTCTATGTGAATATATAAATAAATTCCATTAGCATCTCAATAAGGACTTCACGTTCCTTTACCATGAAGGATGCCCTTAGTTTCACTATCTTGAGATGTTTGTCAGTTCCAATATTAACTTCTATCACCTCCTAAATAAGAGAGGGTGATTGATCTTATAATAAGAGGGTAATGAGATTTTTAGAACATTAGAAGTGAAGTAACATGGAAGTTCAGTACTGATTTAAAAATAATCTACTGACATGAAGGAGCTATATGAGATTTCATCTAGTTCTTTGGAAGGCTCTCCTTCTTCAAATTATTCATCTTCATTTTGACTATGGGATGTTTGTTGTTCTCTAAAATATGTTAATTGGAAAAGATTGATATAAAATCCCTTTTTGTGATATTTAAATGGCATGAAATATCTAGCTCCCATGAATTCTAAAATGGCCTCATCATTTTAAAAGGTATCAAAGGTGGGATCCTACTTCGATTCCTAGTTTATGAGGGATGGATAATGGAGGGAGATATTAATGGTGGATATAGTGGTATTGGGGAAGAGGTTGGTAGTAGCAAGCTCCTCGAAGTGACTATAGATAGATCTTATCTTAATGTCTTTATCAAATAGAGATGACTCATTGGTCAGAAGAGAATCCATAATGATGTTGGTCGGGTCATCATCATATAGTTTTTACCCTAAGCTAAATTTTTTTGGATGTTCTTGAACAATGATAGGTTTCAATTGGCCTTGCTTTTGTTTTCCCAATCCCTTTCTTTTTTACTACATATTTCACATCATTATCTATGTTATGCAGACTTATTACCCAGTTAATACTAGATTCTTGAGTCTAATTAACATTAATTATCAACCCAGGGTACATAGGCTTTTCAAGGATGTCAGAACTATGTATGCATTATTGATCCATAGATTATCTTACTTACTAGTTACAGTACAATGAACTTATGTTGAATTCACCAAATAGTTATACTATTAAGTTATTATAACATAAATATAGAACACACATAAACTAATAATAAAATCAACTTACACAACACACATAAACTAAAGAGGGTCATGATATTCACTACAACACCTTTTGAGGGGGGCCTTCCGCATTTACAACTAAGTTTGAATCCTTCTCTGAGAGACTTTACAAAATATTATTATAGAATCAACCTCCTCATTACTCAGATCTATAGCAATTAAATATTTTTATAGAAAATTAAAATATTCACAATGCAATGACTTCTACTATTATACTACTCTATTATTATCTATTACCAATCTAATTTAGGTTCTCCCATTAAATACATAAGGCAATTTATTAGCTCCAACCAAGAACACTAAACTAAGAAAGGTACAAATACTTTGGGAACTGCCCCAATCAACATTCAGGTGGTTAGTAATTGAAGTTACTTATTTTAGGCCTGACTAAGTTAAGGATAATATATATTATTTTGTTTTTTTGCTTCTTTTTGTCTCTTTTCCATTGTCCTTGTCTTACTCATCTTTGGCAGCACATCCAAGATTCTTTACATGTGAAGATTCCTTAAAATAGCTATGAAGGATCCTCTTTAATCACCCACTTGGTTTCTAAGATAGTTGGATGCATCCTAAAGAGCTAATCACATCTTATCATAATAATAGTTCTATTATGCATAGTGGTTGAAAGCTCCTATAAGTAAAAGCCTGTAGTTGATATACACAACCTATAGGTGGAAACCAATAATTGTTATAATAACCCTATAGGTGGAAGCCATTAGTTGCTACAAGCAACCTATAGGTAAGAACTAATAGTTATTTTGGGCACCCTGCAGGTGAAAGCCAGTAGTTTCTATGGACAACCTGCAGGTGGAAGCCCCTTTTGTTGTGGGCTTCTATATAAGTGTTGTGCCCAAACAAGATTCCTGCAGTCTTATATTACCCTTCAATTTTTTTTTAAATAAGGTTACACAAGTATAATCAAATCAAATAAAAATCATTATTAATTCATAACATAAAATGTATATAACAATGCACACATCAAATAAAAAATTCATTCATTCATTTGTATGAGTCATGGATGGTTATGGGGATTTACATAGAAAAAATATATACTAGGTATGGATGATGCTATAAAATAAAACAATTGGTGGACTCATCATACCCCCTACTTAACCTCTTGCTCAACCTTGAGCAAGCCTTGGCTACATTTTAAAACCCTAGAATTTTTTAAAATCTAGGAGCTCAGTATAACCCGTTCCTTCAAAGATATAGTAACCTTTAGCATCGTCAATGATCTTCCATCATTTATTCTTTATCTCTCTATTAGCTAGGACCTTTCCCTCCCAGTCAAGAATTGGGAACCAAAACATAAGTGGTTGAAACATCAACCCCAACCATTTTATCCTTCTCCTCTTGATAATCTTAATATACATATATACCCTATGTATGGCCTCCCTAAGGTTTTGAGGGGAATAAGGTTCCTTTCTTTTCAAAGCATTAGAGAGTTATGCCCATTTATGAGAATAGGAAACAAAAATTTGATTTTCATCTCCCTCCATAAGACTCAAGTAGTGATTCTAAACCTCTACTTATTTCTTTATGCCCCATGCTTGTGGAGTATATGGGTTCATTAAGGAGATCCATTCATCTATTACAGCTTCTAGATAAGTTGAATCACCCCTAATCATTAGTATAGCTTTTTTTTCTTGACACTCCACCTATTTCTTTCTTCATGTTTCATTAAGGACATATGAAGTAAATGAATTTAGTTGGACATCCTCCAAGTATATATTTGGATTCCATTTTTTTATAATGGGGTAAAACATATTGGTGTATGTAAAACTCACTCAACTTTGTTTGGAGATCAAGGTCAGCATGTCTATAGACTTCAAATAAATATTTAGGGTCACAAACCATGTAGAACTAATCATTATAGTTCCTATCATATTTGAATTTAAGCCATCTTTTCTCTAAGTAGACAACATACACCCTAGAAGGTGATCTGCACTCTATGAACAATTCAGTGTTTTCATGCATTTTAGTAATCTTTTCTTTAAAATAATTGATCCTAGTTTCAACCTTTTCTAAGCTTTATTTTAAGTCATCTTGTTGCTCTCTTGTTTCAACATATATCTTAAATATTTATACCAACTCTTTATGCTAAGTTTCATCATCACTGAATTTTTCTTCAAAATTTTTTAAGAGATCATTAGTTTCTAATGGCCTAGTAGCTGAAAGATCCACATAAATTACTTCCTCTACTATAGATATTTTTGTAATGGTCAATGGAGGAGAAAATATATTGTAGAAAGGTACCAAAGCTAGAGCATTATCTCCTGTAGATGACTTTGAGGGTACACTAATGCTATTTGTGGGCAAGGTAGATGAAGTTGCTACAAGCACTTCAAAGGAAGTTGTTGTAGGTTCCTCTAATAACCTTTCTTTTTCCATAGATGGTTATATAAATTTTGCTGCCACCAAAAGTGTTTTTTAGCCTCTCTTGCCTTTCAACTCTATTATTTCATTCCTCAGCCTATATATTTATTTCATGGCTTGTTCTAAGGTTTGGAACTCCTAGTCATGAGGAACTACTTCTTGGTATACCTCTTATTCTAAAGTATTTTCTTCAATTAATTCTTCTTCTTCTATAGGCTAATCTATTATTCTTAGCTCTTCTTCCATGTAGCAAATGTGTTTGAGGGGATCTATGTCCTCCTTAGTGAATATGGGTGGCTTAGGTCACTATACTTCTTTCTCTTTAGCATATTCCTCTTTAGTAGACCATTCTACAATCTCAAACCCATTAGAGGTCTTTCGAATCCTAGGCTATTTATTTTCTTTTTCATCCTCACTGATGTCTATGGGTGAGGAGGCTAGTGTTGTCTTCTATTTCTTAACTCTTTGAGATCTCCTAGGAGGAGGTCTCTTTATTCTTGATATAGAGGGTTATTTCTTAAATTTTCTTCTTATTTTTAAGAGGGGTGACTGTTGGAACTTATTCTTCTTGTACAACAGTTGATGGAAGAACTTCCTCTTCAGTTGAAGGAGCCATGGTGGAAGAATCAACCTTGGTGAGGAGACAGTTGGAATAGTGGGAGAATGAATATTCTACCCAATTTGTGTGGGTGGATTTTCCTCTTTTGTGAAATAAAGAGGTAGGATTAGTTTCCTTCTCCTTCTTATACCTGTAGCCATTTTAGATGAACCTTTAGTGGCTATCAGCTACCTAGTATCACTAGTGCCCATAATACCTTTTTGTGTAGTCTATTGGGCCTACTCTTCAAGATATTATTCATTATTTCCCTCTTCTTATTGAGGTTCACCAATATTTAGGGTTATAAATTGTTCCTAGCTGAGGTCAAGTCTAATAGTGTTTATTCCATGTTTAGCTATCAACCATATCAGGCAATGATGAGATAGGGAATTCTCAACCCTCTTCTGGTATTCTTTGGACATCATTTTTAGAATTTTCCATAGGTGGTTTAGAACATAAATGGTCCTATCATGTCTTAAAAATTCAAAAATTTAAATTAGAGAGTATAAATTAGAGAATACCTTCCTTCATAGGTCACATATTTGATGATATATGAATTTACTTCCCTCCAAGATAGGGGTAGGTTGAGTCTCTCCACACCACCTTTCTTTAGTACTAGCTTTTCATCTCCTTGATAGAATTGTTATATAACTTCTTGACCATTGGGTTTGTCCTCCCAATTTTTTCCTATACTTGGTATCCCAGTTGCCTAGATTACTAGTTGTTTAATGATTGTAAATCTAATGCCATATACATTAGCTTTCTCTTTCATAAAGGACCTTACAAATTCCCTGACAAGGGGTTATGAGAAATTCTATAATTTCTGAAAATAAGTGGTCCATCTAACTCTATTGAAGACAACCTAGCTAGTTGGGTCTCCTTGAAGTTGCCTATGATTTGTGTGTTCATGTCTCATAATTAACCCTCCCATTATGGTTGGGTTTAGCTTTATGATGACCTTTCAAATAATAATTATCAACATACTTAATTTAGCTTCTAGAGTTCTACCTGTAGCAAAGCATTTTTTTTTAATAATGGCAATTTGTGGTTGCAAGTTGCAAGTAATGTCATGCTTTAGCTTTGTTTGAATGGGTTGTACTCGCAAGTGAAAATAATAAAAGTGATTGTTTTCCCTATTTATTGTATGGTGTCATCATGGGAATTCAATATACACATATGGACTATCCTATAATACATGGAATTGATTGTCTATAGCATTCTCCCCCTCCCACATGAGGTGTCACTTATCCCCAACTGATGTAGAATGAGTAGGATGGAAAGAGAGAGGATGGGGTCAAGATGAGGTCTGAGTGTGAGTGGAGAGGAGACTTAATGAACGACTTGTTAATGATTAAATATGATTTTCAATATAATACATGCTATATTAAGAATTAAAAAAATGCTTTTCTATGACCAAAAGATACATCATACCTTTTTAATAGTTTACCTAGGGTTACATAGAGGAAATTTAAATATGAGTGTTTGCCATAATGCAATGATTATCTTGGTAGTTATAAATTGATTAAAGTGGGACACTTGATTAATAATGAGAGCACAAGATGTTAACCTTCCATGATGCCCTCAACAACCTGCATATAATCATGATAGCCTACATAGAACTGGAGTAGAGGTATTGTAGTGGGATGATAGATTATATCCCTCCTACCACATGATGGTCACTACATATCTTTGTGTTATCCAAGTTAAGTTTTGTCTAAACATAGAAGAGGGTAGATGAGGGTTTTTTTGATTTTGTATCTTCCTCTGCATGAGTCTACTAATTATTTGTCTCTATGTTGTCTTAATCCCTATGGATTTTATGCCTAGTGAAATTTTCCTATAGCAACAAGTAGGGTTTTCAAACTTGGGACTTGTTCTCAAAAAAATCCTAGATCTCATTGTTTGGCATCATGAAATGACCAAAAGATGAAAGTGGTTCATGTGTGTCCCTATAGCCATAAATTCAAGTCTAGAACACTCTAAATGGAGACTAAAAGTAGATGTATTTATTGTGGCTCTTACCTTGTTATTCATGGCTATGTCTTAGCAATGTTTTGACTTTTATGCTCTAATCCTTCTTCACTCCCTTCTAGCTTGTCAGGTGTATTCCATGTATTGCTCTAAAGCCCATAACTAAAGCCATAACTTAAATTTTGTGAATAAACAACCTATATAAATTAGAGAGGTGTATATAAGTGTTAGGATGTACCTGTTATCTCTAAATCTTACACCCTATAAGAGGATATTTAAGCCTCTTCAAGATTTTACTAACATGGGAATACTTCTAGGTGTGTGGGACACCTATGATGGAAGTGAACCTCTAAATTTTAAGGTCTAACTCCATAGATATGACTTGATGTTTTTATGCTACTAAAACTACCTATTATGGGTGAAAAGGGAGAGAAAGATACATAAATCAAACCTAAACTAGGAGGTGATACACCAAGATTTTCTTCCATTCATACACTTGGAATTTACATAATGAACTAATATAACCAAGCTAGTCTCAACACCATTAACATAGATACCTAGCATTAGTGTTTCTCATGAAGGAAAATGACAACTCAACAAATGAAGGAAAGTGGAGGGAAGTTCAAATATGACACTACCAAACTCATACACACTTTAAGATTTTATTATAGTAGCATACACTTCATGAAACCTATTAAGATAGAAGTAATTTACAACAATGCATTCAAGGATTGCATGAAAACAAGATGAACTCAATCTATACTTGAAATTCAAGATGTATCACTTCAACATGTAGTTAAAATGGGCTTAGAGTATAACTATCTTGCTTCTCATTAGCTTAAGTAGAAATCAAGGTACAATTTTGGTAGGGCTTCACCATACCAAGAGTTGCAATCCCTTTCAATATCCAAAATGGCTCATACAAAGATGAGAGAGAAAGGAGAATTTAAAGAGGCACAAGGACAAGTGTCCAAAGGTGTGGATAAATTACAAGTCATGTTATGGAGAAATGTCTCATTTATGATGAGGAGAGGGAGTTACAAAGATGATTTCACTTGCATTGGGAGTTTCCTTCATCATGAAATTCTCTTACATAAGCTCATCATCACCTTTCAACCATGATCACTCTCTAATAGGAATTACTTGACATTTAGCACTAGAATATTTCAATCTTCCCCAATTGATCCATACCAGGGGTCTTTTTACACATGTTAGGACACATCATATGCTTGGGTTCATTAGAAACATCATAAAAAACCACCAAACTTGAGTTTCCACATTGTCCACTATGTCATTCTAGATGCCAACTTAGATAGGCTGAATAGATAGAGTTGGAAGAGGCACTTGTGAGTATTTACAAGGTCTAAAAATTTCATGGAGTGTTGGCTCAAGTCCCAAGCTACCTTCTAAAGTGATTGACATCTCATGGTCATCTTTAGGACCTATAAAACACAAACACTATTAAGAAAACCTATTTCCTACATCACCTGTACAAATTTTGTACAATAAAATTCTCTGGATTTGACCCTCATGAAGTTGGAAACAACTTATATTTTATGCTCATGGTCAAATTTGTTCATATGGATGCACTTTTGGCTTGATTTCTACCATTAGGTCATAAAATAGAGCTGAACTGATGGAGTCTATAATTTTTTTGTAGGAGTCTTTAGCTAGATTGATGGAGTCCATAGATTTTTTTATGGCTTAAACATCTCTAATGTATCCATACAAGCATGAACTATTTAAGTGTAAATCATGGATAAGGTCAAAAATTCACATGACCCTCAATTTGGCTTCTAAGCTTAAGGGTTTCCTTCATGCATGATTGTAACCCTTCTTGGTTAGAGCATCATGTTTGCTTTTGAAGCTTTTAACAAGGTGTTTTAGCTTGTATTATGTGTCATCTATATTCTCCAATAATAACTTTGGATTTTTTGACCTTTGGTCTATACATCTCACCACTTTTCCTTCAAACTATCTCCTCATGCATGAGAAAATTGCCTGTGTAACTTGTTTGATTGTGTTTGGATTGAGGTGTTTTATTATAGAATTCCTCCTTTTAAGGCCCCATCAATATTTTAAGAATATTTCATAGCTTTCATATTATATTTTCATCATTATATTTAGTCCATTCTCTTCATTCTTAAGCCCTAGTAACACCTTCAAGGCTTAAACCTGTTCACTAC